>JANDJZ010000028.1:0-120466 GCA_027943245.1 Acanthamoeba sp. SK_2022b
GCGACAACAAGCAGGCCCAGGCCCACCAGGAGGGCGCCCAGGGCAGCAGCCGCCCCAACGCCGAGGCCGCTAGCTCCACCTCTGCAGCCAAGGACGACGACTGGCAGCCCGCCAGCCGTAGACGGAAAACTGGCAGCCTTCTTAGGAGGTGCGTGTGCGTGTGCGTGTGCGTGTGCGTGTGCGTGTGCGTGTGCGTGTGCGTGTGCGTGTGCGTGTGCGTGTGCGTGTGCGTGTGCGTGTGCGTGTGCGTGTGCTGACGAGAGACGCGAAAAGGCCGGTCACCCCGAGGGGCAGGGAGGAGGAGACCGAGGACATCGACGACTCGGAGATCTCCAACCTGATCATCGTCACCCAGTCGCCTATGAAGGCCCGTCCGAGGACGCGGAGCAGGGAGGAGGAGGGCGAGGCGCACTCGCACGAGCTGAACCACGACGAGCTCAAGAAGATCAACCAGGACCTCTACCTCTACGAGCAGGAGCTCAGGACGGGCAACCCTGCCGGCGAAGACCAGGAGGAGGTGCTCTGCCCCCCCTCCCAACCACACTTGCCAATTGCACCATTAATCGCTTTCTTTAATTCGCTCTTTCTTATTTCGTGGTGTAGGATGCCAACGGCCAGCTGGTCCCTCGTCGCCTGTACCCGACCAAGAACAAGCGCAAGGAGCAGCGCCGCAGGAGGAGGCAGAGCGTGTTGCAGCGCCGTCCCACCTCCACCTCCACCAACCAGCCCCAGGTCAATGGTGCGAGCCCTTGCCCCGCTCCCCTCATTGTGTTGCACGTGGCGTGAGCGCCTGACGTGCGTGGGCGGTCGTGCGTAGGCGGAGCCGCACCGGCCCAGACAACGGGGCGTGCGGGGTTGACCTCGTCGCAGGCCTACTCGGTGGGCTACATCATCGCCAGTCCGATGAAGTCATCGACCAAGGCCAAGGAACCCGAGTCTGAAGTTGCGGAGGCTCCCGCCACTTCTGCGGACTCGTCCAACATTCAGCATCCCTCGCGCGAGCTTCTGAAGAAGAACGGCTTCATTCAGTACAACTACGACATGTGGCACGACAACTGCATCAGGGGTGCGGCCCAGCAGCAGCACCGCCGCCACAAGCGCGCTTCATCGATGAATGGGCTGATGTGCTCACCACGTTGTGGCGCGTGCCTCCCTCCCTCCTATCAGAGAGGAAGGAGCTGGGCGTCGGGCAGTCGAGCGAGATGAACACGCTCTACCGCTTCTGGTCCCACTTCCTCCGCTCCAAGTTCAACCAGCGCATGTACGACGAAATGAAGGAGCTCGCTCTCGCCGACGCCAAGCAGGGCTACAGGTAACAGCGTCCCGGCCATTGCTCGTCGCCCCCCCCCCCAATTTAACCCCGCACCGCATGTCTTCGCCCGCGGTGTGTGTTTGTGGTTGGCATGCTCGGAGCAGGTATGGTATGGAGTGCATCTTCCGGTTCTACAGCTACGGACTCGAGAGGAAGTTCCGTGCGGACATATTTAACGACTTCCAGCAGTTGACCGTGGAGGATTACAACTCTGGTATCCTCCTCCTTCATCTCTTTCTTTTCTTCAGACTCGTGTTTGTGCCTCGTGTTGCGCGACTCATCCCAAACCCACGCAACGCACGCGCAGGGTCACTCTACGGTTTGGAGAAATTTTGGGCCTACCTCACTTACGGCAAGGCCAAGTTGGACAAGGAGGGCGTGCAGCTGGACATCAACCCCGACATCCAGTCGTGGCTCAACAAGTACCGCACCCTCAAGGACTTCCGCGAGGGTCCTCAGAACTACGACAACGCCGAGGTAGGGCCTCACCCCCCGTAGTCACTGTTTAATAATGTTATAGAATGCGTTTTTTAATTATATATATAAATATATATTTCAAGACTCGCTTTGAACATTGTCAAGCGCTGCCATTGGACTCATCCTTCTTTTTCCTCCCTTTCAGCGGCCGGCTCCTGTGGTCCAGCCGGAGGTGTCCGCCAACTGATCGAGAGTGGCATTCTCCACCAGTAGTGGCGCCCGCGTCGACCTGTTGCGGCCGGCGCCTCCTCTCCCTTCGCTTTCCTCCTGCCCAGCTCGTCCCGTCGCGTGTATGTGCAGCACTGAGGCACCCCCGCTGTGAGCCCCTTTCTTCAATACACGAAGCCATGAGCGCTTTTGGCAGGAGCCTCTCCCCAACCCTCCACAAATCAGTTTGGGCGAAAGGCTTTGTGCTTGCTCACCGTTTGGTTGTTTCTACCGCTCGATACAGGTCAGCTGGAAGAGCTCAATTAGACCGAGTACTCGCCGACAGGCACATTGGGGCAAGCAGATAACCCACTCTCAACACAACCCAATTTAACATCTCAATTTCGTGTCGCTTGGGTGCTCCTGTCTTGGTGTTGAGGGATCAAGCCCACTTAGAACCTGTGTACAGGAACTGTGTTGATGTGTGGGCCAGGCCACTGAGAAAGGCAAACATCAAAAATGAACACAGATGGCTGTTCCTAACACCCGTGAACCTTGCGGCTCCTCCCAAGCTGCGCGCTTGCCACGATAGGCGGGGATCAGAAAAGAACCTTATTTCGTGTTTTCTGTGTTTTCACAGTTCGTGCCGATCATCACAACAGAGACCCAAGATGCGCCGTGCTGTGTCGAGGTCTAGCCGTACTTTTTCTCTTAGTCAGAGGACTGCCGCTCGTGGTACCTGAGGAATCTGCGGAGCCGTGAATGCTGAAGTGGTTATTCAATTTAATTTAAACACAGGCGCAACGCGGCTGTATGCTGGTAAGACCAGCGGCGCTTCGGTGTATGCGGCCACTCTGCAGCCCCGCCTGGACCAGGCCCTTAAGGAAATCGAAGAGGCTGGACTGTACAAGGTGCGGAATCGCTCCAATTCACTTCAAAAAAAACTTTGTAAATGAATTTTTATCTTATTAACGGCGTGCACCGTCTCATGATGAGCAGAGAGAGAGGACCATCGTCACCCCGCAGAGCTCCTCGATCAGCGTAAAGGAGCGGTCGGAGCCGGTCATCAACTTCTGCGCGAACAACTACCTCGGTACCTCTCCGCGCCGAGTAGCCCCGCGCGCCCGCACTCACTCCTTTCCACCGTGTTGTTTTGGTGGCGACGTCAAATTGCAACGCAGGTCTTGCCGACAGCCAGGAGCTGATCAACGTGGCCAAGGATCACTTGGACAAGTTTGGGCTGGGCCTTGCCTCCGTTCGTTTCATTTGCGGTACGGCCTCTGACCCGCACGCACGTTCACCTGTTGGCGTTGCCGCTAAACAGTATGGACTACCTGCGCAGGCACGCAGAGCATCCACAAGGATCTGGAGAGGAAGATCGCAGAGTTCCACAAGACTGACGACACCATCCTGTACACGAGGTGGGCGCACCTCCCTCATTCCCACCCCGTGCCCCAGCTCGCCGCTCGCGGCCACTCATTCTGCTGTTGCCACACACTTACAGCTGCTGGGACGCCAACGGTGGCATCTTCGAGACCGTGCTGGGCGAGGGAGATGCCGTCATCTCCGATGCGCTCAACCACGCGTCGATCATCGACGGCATTCGCCTCTGCAAGGCCAAGCGGTGCGCGAGCTCCAGCCGCGTTACAGACGGGCTTGCCGTGTTCCATTTTTTCTTTTCTATTTGCATTTTTGATAATGATTTTATTATTTGTAACCAGGTTCCGATACAAGCACTTGGACATGGCCGACTTGGAGGAGCAGCTCAAGAAGGCCGATGGCGAGGGCGCCAAAGTTCGCATGATCGCCACCGATGGTCAGTGCGCCGTGCCCCTGTCGCGCCAGCTCTCCGTCTGCGACCCCGGGATGACTCATCGTCGCCTTGTGTTGCTTTCCCCCGTGCAGGCGCCTTCAGCATGGACGGTGACGTGGCGCCCCTGGACAAGATCTGCGCCCTGGCCGACAAGTACAACGTACACATGTCGCTGCTGTATCCCATGCGCCCCCTTTTCCTCACGTCTTTCTTTTTTATTTCCTTTCTTTTCTTCGTAGGCTCTCGTGATGGTGGACGAGTCTCACGCCACCGGCTTCTTCGGGCCTACCGGCCGCGGTACTGTCGCCCCGTTCCACATCACTTCTCGCTTCTGTCCCTCACCCTTCTCCTCCCATGTGTGTGTGTGTGTGTGTGTGTGTGTGGACAGGAGTGCCCGAGTACTTTGATGTCATGGATCGTATCGACGTCACCAACTCCACGATGGGCGTACGCACTCCTGTCTTTTTCACGCGCTCGGCCGCTCTGTCGTTGACTTACAGTTGCCGTAACGTGGGGGCTCGATTGCTATCTGCTGTTGGATCCGTCGATCGGGGCCTACAGAAAGCGCTCGGTGGCGCCACCGGCGGCTACACCACCGGCAGGAAGGAGATCGTCGACCTCCTGAGGCAGAGGTCCCGGCCCTACCTCTTCTCCAACTCTCTGCCACCGGCCCTTGTCGGCGCGACCCTCCGAACCTTCGAGCTCCTCACGTACTACTACACCCACACTCTCCGACGCGCCTCCCTCCTTTCTTGCGTGAGCGCTGACCGGCCCGGATGTCCTGACCACCCACGTGCAGCACATCGACCAAGCTGCGAGACCAGCTGGAGGCCAATACCGCGCGCTTCAGGCAGGGCATGAAGAAGGCCGGCTTCAACGTAAGCGTTGCTCCTTCCCCATCTCTCTCTCTCTCTCTGTGTGTGTGTGTGTGTGTGTGTGTGTGTGTGTGTGTGTGTGTGTGTGTGTGTGGGATGCTGAACCGAAGTTCGTGCAGGTGTTGGGCAATGATGCCCACCCAATCTGTCCGGTGATGTTGGGCGACGCCCGCCTCGCGAGCAAGATGGCCGAGGAGATGCTGGCCCACAACATCTACGTCATCGGCTTCTCGTTCCCCGTCGTCCCCAGGGGCGAGGTACCCCCCTCCCCTTCCGAACCGGCACTGCTGCTTCTGCATTCACCCGGCCCTTGCTTACGCATCTGCCACAGGCTCGCATCAGGGTACAGCTTTCCGCCATCCACACGCCCGAGCAGATCGACAAGGCCATCGCCGCCTTCACCGCAGTCGGCAAGAAGCTGAACGTCATCGCCTAAGCAGCCAACACGCGTCTCAGTTTCTTGCACCTTCCGTTCTTTCTTTGACCAGAGTTGGGGGCATACGCTATCCCATGCCAATGGGCAAAGACTTTAGCGAGAGTGTGAGCCAAGAGACAAATAAGAGTCCCACCGTGTGTTCTCCTGGGCCACGTGGGTAAACTTGGTAATTGGCCACCGTCTGGCCGGCACGTGAAGCTCGGGGAAGACGAGAACAGCAGCTTCGGAGGTACGGCCTCATTCGATCGGTATTCAGCGTCTGGTCGAGGACGGCACAATGCGCCCACTGCGATTGGGTCGGAGAAGTTAGGTGGAAACGAGAGGTTAGACGGAAGACTTGGCTTTGTTCCAACAAAAAGTTGTAGTCATGTTAGGCCGAACGAGACTCTCGTTTCCACCTAACCTCTCAACCAATCCCAGTGGGCGCATGACGCTGTCCTCGACCGACCCTGTGGCCTAAGCCTGATCGACCGAAGTGTCCCCACCATAAAAGGCTGGCCTACAGCCGTCATCACTCACTCTTCACCCCAAACCAACTACCTATAGACCACCACCAACAACTTTCAGCAATGACCTACTACAGCTTGCTACTGCTACTCGTACTGACCGTAGCCCTTGTTGCCGCACCCGCTGCCCTGGCCACCGGTACCTTCTATGACACCACCTGCAACGAGGTGCCGTTCACCGCCGCTGGCCTGGCCAGGCTGGAGCCCATCAAGGCATCCAACCTCGGTACCTTCAACTGCACGGGTTCCTTCACCTACTACGACCCTGCCACGGCTCACGTGGTCTCGTCGTTCAACCTGCCCTGGTTCAGCCAGTCGACCCTCTACGAGCCCTCTTGCGGTTGCTGGATCACCCGTAGCTACGCGCTCGGTCCCGACGTCGAGCCGCTGGCCATCTACGAGTACGGCAACGCCCTGCCTGGTCGCTCGGAGGAGGGCACCTGCCTGCACTACGACTGGATCGAGGACGACTCCAACGTGACGCAGTCGATCGCGTTCGGCCGGAACATGGGCTTCGTGCACCGCGATCTGCCCTACCTGCGCACAGTTGACGGGAGCCTCACCCGCCACCAGTCCTTTTACCTCGTGCCCAACTCGCAAAACGAGCTCGTCGTTATCCGCAAGTTCTCGGAGGAGGGCTACATCGAGTGGATTCAGAACCTCGTTTGCGTGATGGTGGAGCCGCAGGTCTTGTACTAGGATCACCTGCACTTCCGACACGAGGGTTTCCCGCCGCTCCACCTCGCCCGCACGAAGCGCCAGGGGATACCGCTGTGTCAGTGCCTTCGGTGGGCTGCCTTCTTCTGCACTCGCCTCCTGTCCCATGACCACCATTTCCTCGCCGTTGTAGATCACTGGCATATTTTCCTCTTTTTCAATACACTTTTTCTTCTTTTGTGGCCATCATCGCCTTCTTCCCTTCCCCTTCCTCCAGTCTTTGTGAGCCAGGCTTGCGTTGATCGTTTTGAGTGTAATTACATGTGAGCCATGGCACAAGAGGCCGAGGGGAGAACCGCAGCACCAGGCCCCGGGCGGGGTTCAGGAGTGTTCCGTGCGGTCGTTGTGGTTGTGCTCACCGGGGGAGCCGCCACCGTGCGGCGGCTGCTGCTGGGGAGCGGCGATGAGGGAGTTCAAAAAGTCTTCGTCGAGCGAGAAGGGCATGAACGAGGGGTCGAGGTCGAGGTCGTTGAAGGCGTCCTCCACGCCCGCGATGTCCGTCGTCGACGAAGCCGATGGCGGCTGGGGGTAGTGATGCGGCGCCGACGACTGCTGCATCGCCGCGCCGAGCGGAATGACGTGGGGCGCGCCGTACTGCGGAGCGGAGGCGGCCGGGGAGGCGGCGCCGTAGAACGGGGAGTAGAAGCTGGCGGGAGGCGACGCTCGGGAGAAGAGCGAGGAGGACGAGGCGGAGAGGGACGGGGAGGAGGAGGGAGGCGACGAAGGAGAGGAGGCACCCATCGGGGTGTCGTCGAACGAGAAGGCGGGCGGGGAGGCCGATGCGGCAAAGACGTTGTTGGGCGAGGGCGGGAACGGGGCCGCGGCGGAGGGGAACGGCGAGGAGAGCGAGGGGAAGGCCGACGTGGGGGGCATGTGGAAGATGGACGTGGGGCCCTCTGCGGCCGGCTGCGGCCGTCTTCGCTGCGGATTGGAGAGCACCTGGTCGAACGAGGTCTGCTGGACGTGGGGACCCTCGTCCTCGTCTTCGTCGAGAACACTGTCGCCAGGCACCAAAGCAAAGCAAAGCGCATGCGTTGAGCCCTCCCGATCGCAATCACGTGTCGACAACAACACGTCCGCCCACTCACCCACGCACATGCACACTGGAGAAATGGGGAGGTCACCTCATGCTGGCCTTGGGGATGCCGTCCCGCAGTTTGCGCTCGTCCTCCTGCGTGCCGTAGAACACCAGCTGAGGCTGGGACGCCGCGTCCGGTTTGGCCTGTGGGTGATTGGGGAGGGGGAGGGAAACGCAGCAACGTCAATTGATCGCGCGCGCACGACTGTTCCTCGCGCGCAAGGCGAGCCCACGCGTACCTTGCTGTTGGGTCGTCGCGACTTCTTGTTCGACGGTTGCGGCGTAAGGACCCGACCGCCCTTGCCATTCCTCGGCCCGGCCCCCGGCCTCGCGTGGGCGTACGCCGGTGGGGCGGACTGGGGTCGGCCGAGCGACGTCGGCGAGTGCGCTTGCGGAGAGCCGGCCGGGTCGAACTCCAAGTCGTCGTCCGACGGCGAGTCGACGACGGGCGACGACAGCGGCTGAATGGACGCGGGCGAGAGGTGAACACCGCCCACCCCGGAGTGGGCTCGTCCTCCTCCCTCGTTGGCCGCGGTGCTGCTCAGGAACTTCATCTGCGGCAGGGCGCCCGTCGGCGCGCTGGGCGCGGCGGCGCCGGACTCGGGGAAGTAGAGCGTGACGACGTCCGAGATTGGTAGACCGTCGTTTCCAAAGAGGATCGTATGTGTGTCGTACGTGGCAAAGAGACCGCCTGTTTACGACAAATGACGGCGCGCTCAGCTATTTAAGCTTGCTCTGCGGCCGCACACGACACACACACACACACACACACACACACACACACAGGGCCAGGAGGAGGAGTGTCGAGCGGTTACCTGTTCTGTGCCGGTACACCTGGTCGAGCTGGATAGTGGACGACAGGTTCTTCTGCTGGAGGATGGTGTTCATGGTTCGGCGCGCTGCCTCTGGTGGAATGAACTCCGTCCACGGCATTCCAATCACCTCACTCTGGACCAAAGAAAGCCAGCCAGCCAGCCAGCGATCGTCAGTGATACGAGCGCGAATGTGGGAGGGCGATGCTGAGGAGGGAAGGAGGGGCACCAGCTCGTAGCCGATCATTTGACAAAAGGTGGTGTTGGCGGTGAGCACGGTGGCGGTGCTCTTGCTGAGGTCGTACACCACCATGGGCTGCTCCGCCCTGCCCTTTGGCAGGGAGGCGCCGGCCCCGATCGACGGGTTGTGGATTGCGGCCGCCGTGGTGGTGGCCTCCACTGCGTTGCTCGCGAATGCCGGCACCGCGTCCAGCGCACGCAGGGGTCTTCTTGTATTCGTGTGCGTCGTCGACGAGGTGAGTTAAGACACGCACTGGCCATATAAGCCAAGAAGCGATTGCGAGCAGCAGCCAAGCAGCGGCAAAGAATTGCGCGGTACCGTTGGGTGGGAATCTGCCCGCCAGGTTGCTGGTCGGCCATCTGCGAGAAGTAGTCCATGAGCCGCATGACCTGCCACTGGCTCGTCTTGAGCCGAGCGGCCAGGTTGCTGTTCTCGAGCTTGAGGTGCAGCACTTCATCGTCCAGCCGCTTCTGGTCGCCCTTGAGCTTCTTCAGCTCCTTCATGAAGTAGATGTTCAAGTTGTTTTGCTTGGGCGATATCTGCTGATCGGACACACATTCGAAGGACGCCCACGTTAAGTGGAAGCAACGCCACGCCACAGTGCGCGAGTCGATGTGCGTGCAGGGAGTCAAGCGTGCGAGGCGATGGGTACCTCGCTGGTGGCGGGAGCATCTTCCTGCATGCGGCTCGCGCTGGGAGCGGACGCACTGGTAGGCATTGGGTCCTCCATGGGTGTGGCCTCGGGAGGAGGTTGGTGCTGAGCCGCTGTGGGCGAGGGAGTGGAGGGAGGCGATGAGGCCGGCACCACATGCGGCTTCGGAGGTGCCCGAGCGGCAAACGGATCGCGCAACGCCTCGAACGCGGGCGTGGATGGCGGCGGCGGCAGCTCTTGGGGCGGCACCGTTGACCGAGGCATCTGATTCCATAGAAGTCAGAAAGCAATTTAAAAAAGGAGGAAAGGAGGAGGGCACTACCGAAGGTATAGATCCGAGATCTATGCCAATGCACATGTGGGGGACGCCCAATCGCACACAGCGCGAACACGGTCGCACGCCATCACAATGCTCCGCTTGGTTATCTTTCTATAAGGGCAAAATCGAGAGATCAATTGAAATCATCGCAAATCCCCCCCCCCCGTTAGGGTCTACGTGGAGCAACGGTGCCGTACCTGGCATAAGAAGCAGGAAGAGATCTTCCTCTTTTTGTTTTGCGACATGCGCTGCAGTGATGCTGAGATAAATCAACGGTCGAATGCAATTGCGATGGCTTGTGCTGTCTCGTTCCAGCTCTTCACGTGAACTGCCCCACGAGGGCGGTACACGTCATCCGTTGGTATGATAGGAATGAAATGGAATGCGAGTTATCATTTTACGAAATTTATCCCTTTCTTTTCCGCTCTCCTCTTCCCAGAATGTCGTCTGGTTTTTGTTGCATGAACCTATTTTTCTACACTAGCAGATCAGCTTGCGTTCAGAGTGAAGCAGTGGAGATAAGGCACACATGGCGTTGGTGCTCGAAGAGGTTGTGGTGAAAGATCAGCTCATGAAGCTGTTGAGCCAGCTCGAAATCACAGAGTACGACCTGTAAATAATGAATAATAAATAAAAAAAACCATATTGCTGACCCACTGACACTCCTACCAGCGTGACGGAGGAAGAGCTGCTTGAGGCTTTGCAGGCCAAGGGAGCAAGCGACCCGCATTACCTGGCCCTGTGCGCCCACCTCGCGAGCGAGTTCGCGTCGTGGGTGGAGTTCCTCGCAGGCAATGACAACCCCAGCCCCGTGCACATCCCCACCGACAGCGCCGAGGCCCTTGCGCAGGGCCTCGTGCCCATCCTGCGGAAAGAAGGTGCCGCCTTGCACAGTGTCCTTCGATGGTCTGACCAGGGATGGCACTGCTCATACATAACCTTCCTCCACTGGCCTGTGTAGGCGCGCACCGATTGGTGAGCAAGTTTGGTCTGGACGGCGACGCGCCCCTGCAGACTTTCTCCCAAAAGGCCGACCTCTTGGGCACGTTCACTCCCCACTGCCCTTCCCGCAGCTTTCTCACGCTTCATTCACCGTGGCCAATCCTGTGACCTGACCCATCTGCCCTTCACAACACTTCACACACACACACACACACACACACACACACACACACACACACACACACACACACACACAACACGTACAGGCTACTTGCTGGGCGAGCTGCTTGCGTGCCGGCTGTCGGGATACAAGCGCTCAAAATACCATAAACCGTCAGTGACGGCCGAGAATAACACTGGCGACCAGTCCGAGCGACTCGGCGTATGAGCACCCTCCTTGGCTCGCGATGATAATGATGACGTGGTTTCATTCGTACATAGCATCTTACAATTGTCTTGTCTTCCGTGTGAGACGACAGGAGTGTATCAAGACAGCGTGTGCCGTGCTGAAGATCCAACAGGTGCCCGAGACCGGCGACAAGGCTGTCCGCGCCATCGAGGAGAAGATCTCCGAGCTCAACAAGACGCTGCCCGAGGATTACAACCGTCCCCTGTTCGACCTTACTTCTCTCTCCCCCGAGCAACTGAGCCGCCTCGAGCAGATCAATGATGGTGCCTTGTCTACCACCCATCGCTACACCACCACCACATGCATGGCTAACCGGGAAAATGCTTTCGATGCGTGGCTTTGTCTGCCCCCACTTACAGGCTTCAAGGCAGAGTACAGCAAGCGACAGGCCGTGATCATCGATCGGTTCCGCCAGACCCTCGTCCCTCTGTTCCGCGTCAGAGGCGTGCCGTCGGAGATCAAGGAGGGGCTGCAGTCCAACATCAACGAAGAGATCGCCAAGTATCAAAAGTGCGCGCGCGACGATCCCCCGCCCACCAACCCCAACGCAACGCTAGTGCGCTGCGGGGTCCCCATGTGGCTCACACTAACGTCGGCTGGGCATGGCATGCCAGGTCCCACTCGTGCGAGTTCTCGACGTGGGACATCGTGGTCTCACGAGACGACCTCGTACAACATCAACTGCAGCGAACCAATGTGCGGTCGCTTGACTCTGTTAAGGGCGACGAGCCGCGAATGAAGACCCTCGTGGTCAACATGGTATCGACCACCCCTCCTCTCCCTCCTTTTCTCTTCGTCGACAATATGTCTCCCTCCCCCATGACGACCGTGGTGTCTGAGCGTTCTCTGGGGGCTTGGCGTTGGGGCCCACGTTCAGGAGGTCTACCGGAAGGGCGCCGGCGGGAGGGTGGCCAGCAAGAAGGAGGACCTGCCCAAGCGCAGCCGGCGCCGAAGGAAGTGGGAGGCTGACGACGCCGATTCGCTCCCGACCGGTGTCGGCATCGAGGGGGACAGACCTGGCCGGGACGAGGCCGGCGAAGACGCGGAGGAGGAGGAGGGCGAGAGGGAGGGCGAGCCCCTAGGGGGGGCGACAGAGACGCGGGGCAGCGGTGAGGGAGAAGGAGAAGGCGGGGAGGAGGAGGAGGGCGAGCTGACGCGGGAGGAGCGACGGCGACTCGCCAACGAGCGGCGGCAGCGGGGCGAGAAGCGGAAGGCCGACGAGCTGCTCAAGAAGAAGACGCAGGAGCCACGGGAACTGAGCAAGAAGGACAAGCAGTTCCTCAAGCAGCAGCTGAAGAAGGAGAAGCGCCAGCAGCGACGCGAGAAGAAGCTCGAGCGGACCAGACGCGGCCAAACCAAGAACGATGAAGACGACGAGCAAGCCGAGTGATCGATCGGTACAACTTTGTATTGGACGAGGCACAGCGCATTTTCACCACGGCTTCACCGTTCACACGCAGTGGGGCCTGCCCTCTTTGGCGCTGCGGCGGGTCAACTTGGTGGGCAGAACTCAGCTGCTTCCCCGCTCTTCGGCCGCGAGTTGGTGGTGGTGGTCGTGGTGGGCGGTGGTGGCCTCTCTCCGCTGCCCGACGACCACTCCGGTGGTGGTGAGGTCCTCCAGCTTGACGTCGCCGCCGCTCTCGACGCCGGGACCGGTCGGCTCCACGGTGCCGCCGCTCTCCGACTCTGGCGCGACGCGGGCGTGCACGAGCGATGATGAGGAGGAGAAGGAGCTGGCGGTGTCCGCGGGAGAAGAGGGATAGACGGTGGGAGAAGAGGCGAGAGACGAGGCGGCGGCGGCCGAGGCGGTGGTGGTAGTGGAGCACGGCGGCGGAGGGATCATCTCGCCCTCGCGCGTGAGGAGCGTGAGCGGGAAGACGGCGCCCCCGCCCTGGATGTACCGGCCCCAGTCCAGCAACTCTGGACCGCGCAGGCCAGGCGCGGTCTGCCCCATCTGCACCAACTCGTCCAGCGTCACCCACGCTACGCACGCGTAGCGACGACGACGTCAGCCTCGCCAAAGAGGAGGCAAGTCTGCGCCGAGGGGGAGTGACGCGAGTACCAGCTCCTTCGGACTCCTTGTCCGGCTCGGACTTGGGGGGCTGGTTCTGGTCGATGGGTCGTGCGAAGAAGACGATCCGACACCGGCCTCTGTACAAAGTCATCGTGTGCTCGATTCGGAGAATGCCTGCGGGGGGGGGGGCATGTATGAGTCCTCCAACTCCGCGTGTGCAGTGCGCCGGGTCGCCTTTGTCCTTGTCCGTGGGGGGAGGCCCTGCGCGCGCACGTGCCTTCTAGGCGAACGTCGATGCCGGCCTCCTCCTTGGTCTCGCGAATGGCAGCGCTCATGAGGTCGTCCCCGGGATCGACGAAGCCTGCCGGGAGCCACCAGCCTCTGCCCCGCGACTCGTGCACTGCGAGGAAGCGGCCATCGGGATGCTGCACTACCACCAGGCTGAAGTTCCACGTCGGGCAACCTGTCTGCCTGTTCCATTCTGCGGAGCGCAGACAACAACCGGCCCCACCACAGCAAACCCACGAACACGAAGGGCGAACGGTCAGCGCTGACGAGCTGACGGCCGAGTTGCCTTGGTCGTGAGCCGCACCTTCTTTCTTCTTCTTTGGCTCCTCTTGTGGCGCTGGAGCGTCAGAGGCAGGGTAAACATTTTAATTCAAATGAATCAATCAATTTCAAATCATCACCCAGCACAAAGATCGAAGCCGATGGGGCGAAGGTGGAGAGAGCGAACAAGGAAAGATGAGGCACAAAATTTGTGGTTCACCAAATTTGCGATGTAAATTTTCGGAATGGATGAGTACCGCGATCTAGCGTGTTGTTAGGGCTGCCCTCTCCATTCTTGAACACTCGCTTCACCCGGTCCAACATTCGCCGCGGCCCAAGCTTCTCCTTCTTGGGAGCGCCTTCCTCTCGCTTCCTCTTTTGCTGTCGTGCCTGTGAGTGGTACCTTGCAGCGTCGCCATTTTCCGCGGTTTTAGCTCCTGCGCACAAGGCCCTGAAAGGAGGCGGCTATGATAAAGACAACATCGGGTCTGGCGACGTCGGGACGCAGGGCACGCTCGTATGTTGGCCACACCTTGACGCGTCGGTTACTAGACGTCGGGACAAGAACGACAGAGCACTTCACTAGAACGACGAGCACACTGGAGGAGGTTTGCAGTATACTCGCCAAAGCAATAAAGCCGTTCTTATCGAGTTAAGCAAGAGTTAACTAGCAAAGGATTCTCTGCCACATTGTGTATCTCATTTTGTCAACCAGATATTGCGCATGTAGAGCAAGGATTCCGTGGTGCAACGGTAGCACGCAAGCCTAACACGCTTGAGGTCGCGAGATCAACACTCGCCGGAATCACTTTTTGCTGGGTGCGGTGGGAGCGCGGAGTGAAACTGACTGCTGGCGGCGCAACGATCTTTGTGATGAAGAGAGCCGCTGCTGCGCGAACGCTTGGCGCGTGTGGTGCCAAAGGCACGGCTGGAGGGCTGCCGCTCGCGCCACGTTTTGCGTCGAGATCTGCAAGTCGCCTGCGGGGCAAGCGGCAGTTGACCTCCGGAGCGTATTCGGCCACCCATCCTGGCACCGAGACTGCAAAGCTGTGGGCATCATTGGCCACCAAGGGGCCTGCCTTTCCGCTCCGTAGCTCGTCTGCCGACCAGGATGGCGTCCAAATCCTCCCCACCCCCGACGATTTCTTCAATGCTCTCAAGGTGTGGTGTTTTTTTATTTTGCTTTTTTTTTTAATTTTATATTATATTAATAATTTCTATCAGGAGGGCACCAAGAGAGCTCGCAAGAGGGTCGTGATTGCTGCACTGTATCTCGGCACTGGGCACCACGAGAAAGAACTGGTGGCGTCTTCTCTGCCTCCGTTTGCTCTTCTTATTTGGCGCGTGCCGACGTGCTAACCTCTCGCACCGATGTGTGTGGCATATCAGGTATCGCTGTTGCAGCAAGCGTGCGAGCGAAACAAGGACCTCCGCGTATCGATCCTTCTCGACTGCGCCCGCGGCCTGCGCGGCGACCCCAATTCGGCCGCCATGCTACGACCCTTGGTGCGACTTATCAACTCGATGCCCCCGCTGTGGCAGAATGCGCGCTGACCCTCTCTCTCTCTCTCTCTCTCTTCTCTATGTGGCCGTGTGTGATGGACGATCATGCGTGTGTGGCCGTGAAGGTGGAAGCGCATCCGGCGTCGGTGTCGGTGAGCCTCTACCAGACGCCCGATCTGCGGGGATTGGTGAAGCGGTTTGCTCCGCCTCGCTGGAACGAGATCGTGGGCGTCTCGCACTTCAAGGCATTTGTCTTTGATGACGACACCATGCTGAGCGGGTACACACCGATTCGCGTTACGCGCGCGCACACAACACAACACACGCGTCGCGTGCCTGTGTCGACGTAAACACGAGCCCTCACGCTTTCCGTCGAACCCAATCGAATCCCGCCTGGCAGGGCAAACCTGTCGGACCAGTACTTCACCAATCGTCAGGACCGCTACATGCTCTTCAAGCAAGCTCCCGAGCTCAGCGACTTCTTTGAAACCTTGATCAACAGGGTCCATCTTCACCTCGACCTTCCCCTTCGTTCCCCACCTCATCTCTGCTCCGCTCAGCGGTCTTGGCTCACGCGCGGTGGCGGTGCTTGCTCGCGTGCGGCGTCCACGTGCTGTGTCTGCAGTCGAGCGAGTTTAGCTACAGCGTGACGCCCCAGGGCGGGATTCAGCTGCCGCCCGGCTGTCCCCACCCGGAGACGGCTCCGATCGCCGAGTTCGCCGCGTTCGTGCGGAGTCGGATCGCTCCGCTCCTCGCGCCCGCCGCCCCTTCGCCTCCGCCCGCCGCCAGCGCATCGCAGTGCAAGACGTGGGTGTTCCCCACCGTCCAGATGGGTCGCTTCGGGGTCCACCAGGACGAGCAGATGACCGAGCTCGTCTTATCGTCGTGCGCGGAACGCGGGGCCACGTTGGACCTGGCGTCGGCCTACTTCAACATTACCAAGCGCTACAGGGACGCCGTCCTTTCATCTCAGCACCAGGCGCAGGTGAACATCATCACCGCTAGCCCTGAGGTGCCTCTCCCTCCCCCAAGGCGACGTTCGACTCCACACATAACCTCCTCGCCGTGTTTGGTGTGCGCGCCAACAGGCCAATGGCTTCTTCAACAGCAAGGGCATGTCCCAGCACATCCCCATGGGCTACACGGCGATGGAGAAGCAGGTAAAGAGTAGTGACTGGTATGATGGGTAGACAACACGCTTGACCGACCGACCACGCACACCCGCACGCACGGGCACCGCACGCAACAGTTCTTCCAAGAGGTGGAGAGGCGTGGACAGGGCGAGCGCGTTCGAATATTCGAGTACTTCCGACAAGGCTGGACCTTCCACGGCAAGGGCCTGTGGTACACGCCTGCGGGGCAGGACCAGCCCGTGCTCACGATGATCGGCAGTCCCAACTTCGGTGCGTCTCGAAACAGAGTCGGCTGCGTGGTGGCTCGAATGGGCGTGGCCTCACACATTGGAGTGTGATGGTGCTGCAGGCCGTCGCTCCACCGACCGTGATCTGGAGGCGCAAGTCGTGGTGCTCACCGAAGACCCCGTTCTCCGAAGCAAGCTGGCTGAGGTCTGTATCTCTCCTCTCTCTCTCTCTCTCTCTTGTTGTGCACCGGCACCAGTGAGCACTGACGCGCCCTCGCCTTCTCTCGCGTCCAGGAGAGGGCCATGCTGTTTGACAGCACCAAACTCGTGACGAAGGCGACCTTTGACAGGCCTGACCGCTACGTGCAGCTTTGGGCCAGACTCACCACTGGGCTGCTCTCTTCATATTTTTAAACAAGTAGTCTGGTGCCCTCCTGCCCGCGACGTTGCAACGATAAGCCTGAGGCGGCGACTGCACAAGAAGAGAAGCAAGATCTCGGATTTTTTTGTTTTTGGTTTATTTTTTGACAATGTCCATCGATGTCCAGTGAAAATGAACCACCGCTTACTGCTCCTCGGCGGCTTCCTCCTCCTGGTCGTGAATGTTGAAGTACTTGAGCTTGTAGGTGTTCTTGCTCTGCGAGACCACGCGAAGCCAATCGCGCAGCTGCTGCTTCTTCAAGTACTTCTTGGTAAGGTACTTGACGTACTTCTTGGAGAAGGGGATGGTCGAGCTCACGGTGAGCTTCGTCTTCTCCCTGGTGATCCTGACGGAGTTGCCGAGCTGACCGGCCTTGCCGTTAACCTTGATGCGATCGTGAAGGTACTTCTCCTACAGGTCCCAAATTGACGAAATCGATGTGAGAGGGGGGCCTGGCAAAACCCAAGGAGAGAAACGTACGAAGGAGTTGGGGTCCATGATGCCATCCTCAACGGGGTCGGAGAGATCGAGCACGAACTTGAGGACCTTCTTCTTCGGCTTACCCTTGCGTCCGCTCTTGGACACCTTCTTCACCTTGGGCTTGGCGGGGGCGGCCTTGACCTTGGGGGTCTGGGCCTTGACGGCGGCGGGCTTGGCAACAGCGGCCTTAGCGGCAGCAGCCTTGGCGGGAGCGGCAGCCTTGGTCGAGGCCTCCTTCTTGGGGGTGGCAGCCTTGGCGGGGGCAGCGGCGGCGGGCTTGGGGGCGGCAGCCTTAGGAGCGGCGGCCTTAGCCTCCTTCTTGGGAGCAGCGGCCTTGGGGGCGGCGGCCTCCTTGGCGGGGGTGGCGGCCTTCTTGGGAGCGGCCTTGGTCTAAGTATAAAAATCAACGATCAGAGTGATGTCTTAGCCGACACAGAATCGATTATAGTACATCCATAGATCTAACAACCCTTAGCGCCATAGAGGAGGACACGTACGGACTTGCCCTTCGCGGCGGTGGACATTATCTCTTCTTTTATGGATCGACTAGCGAAGCCGGATAGGGAAGAAGGGGAAGAGAAGAAAGAAAGGATGCCGATGCAGCCAGACAGCTAAAGAGCAATCGCAAAAATCCCAAATCCGGACAAAATCCCGTATTTGATGACACTAAACCCGGATATTAGTTCGTGTGGGCGCAGACTTATGGGCGACCGGTTTTTGCCCGCCTCTTCCTTTCTTTCTTTCCCTTCCTCTCGCAGCCAGCAGCAGACCCTCCGTTTCTGTCGGCCCTCGATTCAAAAAAACTCAAGATGAGCGAGACCACTGCTACTGATGGATTGGCCTACGTCAAGGTCGAGAAGCTCCTCGGCCGTACCGGCTCGCGTGGAGGTGTGACCCAGGTGCGTTGCAGCTTCGTCAACTCGACCCGCCGCGAGATCATCCGCAACGTCGTCGGACCCGTGCGCGTTGGTGACATTCTCATCCTCCTCGAAACTGAGCGCGAGGCCCGCCGACTCCGCTAAATCGCTGACCTTCTGCTGCTCACTCGTTTGGAGGTTATGCCAATCGAGCCAAAGCAACGACGCCGGGCATCTTCTACTTCGATAAACGTCGAGCAGGGTGCTGGTCGCCGAAGAGAATAAATTATTTCCATCTAATTGAACCTCCCCCACTCGGTTTGCCGCCTGCTCGCGTGGAGCCAGCTCTGGAAGGCCCATTTGAGCTCTGCCCATCGTCAAAACCTGCCCCCCGTGCGAGAACCAAGATTTGGCGTGTCCTGCACCAAACGTCCGCGCCGCTGACGTGGGCAGTAACCACGCAATAATAGAATAAAAAAGTCTCCGCTCTGCATCTTGTGTTGGCGCCAAGAGCTCAGCGGACGACAGGCCAAAGAACAGAGACAAGGGACAATTTCCTGTTCATTTGAAGCGAAGATGAGCACTTATCTCTCGGCCAGCTCCGCATTGGAAGAGTTCTTCTGGCATCTGCTTGCGCAATCCGGAAATGGAATGCTCGCGGTGGCCGATTATCTCGGCGTTCATCCCATGCACCTCGGCCTGGAGATCTTTTTCGGTTTGGTGCTGATCTACTTTGTGTTCCAAAAGAGCTACAAGATCCCCAAGCATGAGCCTGAGCGTCTTACCGATAAGGTACGTTTCGTCTAGACAAAGCAGGGCCCGTGGCGGCCAATTCTTACACCCCCCCCCCCATTATAAAGGAAATCGATCAATTGGTGGCCGAATGGAACCCTTCGCCCCTTGTGCCCAACCTCAACGAGTACCAAGAGTGGAATGAAACGACCATCCCGACTCTGGCGAGGTAATGGCCTGTTTTTTTTTTTTTTGCGGCTGCATTCTACGGACGAAGGCTCATGTCTTTTCTTCTTCGCCGCAGTGCCCCCTCCGCAGTAGTAGAGCTCGAGGGTGGCAACAAGGTGCTCAACTTCGCCAGCACCAACTTCCTTGGCATGGCCGAGAACCCCGAGATCAAGGTACAAACATACTCCCCCTTCTCACCCACGTCGCTCGCTCAAATCTATCTCTTTGTGCAGAAAACCGCTGTGGCTGCTCTGCAAACCTATGGCTGCGGTTCGTGTGGTCCTCGCGGCTTCTACGGCACCATGGGTACGGCGGCTTACCACTCCATCTACACACCGCTCCAGAGACATCTTCCTTTTCCGCCAACCGTCTGCGCCCTCTCCAATCCTTTTATTTTTCTTCAGATGTGCATCTTGATCTGGAGAAGAAGATCGCCGAGTTCATGCAGACCGAAGCGTCCATCGTCTACTCTTCTGGCTTTGCCACCATTGCCTCCGTCATTCCTGCCTTCTCCAAGGTCTACGACGCCATCATCTGGTATGTATACACGCCTCTCTGAACCACATCACCGCAGCGCTTCGCTTCGCTGCTGTCCGCTGCGCCGCTCGGCTCACACGAGGGCATCTGGCCGAGCGCAGTGACCAGGGCGTTTCGCACGCCGTCCAAGTAGGTGCGCTGCTCTCGCGCAGCAAGGTGTCCTATTTCAAGCACAACGACGTCAAGGATCTCAGGAAGGTCCTGGAGGAGATCAAGCAGGACGATGCGGCCAAAAAGAAGAAGATCTACCGCAAGTTCGTCATCATCGAGGGACTCTACCACAACTACGGCGACATCGCTCCCCTCCCCGAGATCCTCAAGCTCAAGGATGAGTTCCACTTCCACCTCATCATGGACGACTCCCTCGGCATCGGCACGCTTGGCGCCCACGGACGAGGCACGTGCGAGCACTGGGGCGTCCCCGCCAACAAGGTATCATCCCCCACTTCCCTCCCGCACGACAGTGGCGGTTTTATTTTATTTTACTTATTGAAGCGATTGCTGTCATGACTCACTCGGGTGACTGCTTGTCCGCCTTTTGTTCACAGATCGACATCCTCACCGGCAACCTGGGCCATTCGGTTGGCTCGCTCGGCGGGTTCGGCTGCGGCAACAAGACCGTCGTCAACCACCAGGTGCGGAAGCGTCCAGCTCAATTTACGCTCATATATTTTTATTTATTGCTTATTTACTTTCCCTTTTCTTGCTATATGATGCTGTTGACTCACCTTCGTCGTCTCGGCCCTCTTGTGTTGCAGCGTTTGAATGCCTCGGGCTACGTGTTCTCGGCCTCGTCGCCGCCCTACCTCGTGTCGTCTGCCCTCAAGGCCTTCTCGCTCATCCAAGAGAAGCCCGAACTGCTCGAGAAGCTTCAGAGCAACATCGCCACCTTCCGCAAGGAGATCGAAGGTGACCTTACTCCCCACTACCGCCCTCGCCCCGCATCGATCTGCTCATACCAATACGCGCATTGGTCTCGATCTAGGCATCCAAGAGTCGGGCATCGTCTTGAGCACGCTCGCCGAGGCGCCCATCGTCCACCTGAGGCTCGCCGAGTCCAGCGGCGATAGGTTCGAGGACGAGAAGACTCTCCAGGCCATCGTCGACGAGGCTCTCGAGCAGGGTTCGTCCCCCCCCCCTCCGTCCGCTTGACCATTTTCCTCACATTTTCTCTCTCTCCTCTCTCTCTCTTCTCTCCCACGCAGGCATCCTCTTGACACGCGCGCAGTATGTACAGACGGAGAAGTTCCTCCCCCCGCCCTCCATTCGCGTAGCCCTCTGCTCGACCCACGAGAAGAAGGACGTGGTCAAGGCCGCGAGGGTCGTCAAGGAGGCCGCCCGCAAGGTCCTTTCGAAGGAGCAGTAAGAGCTCTCAAACGAGAGTCCAGGCAAGGAAGGGGCGGGAGGCAGAGAGGGGAGGGGCAGGAGAGGAGAGGAATGGAGAGGAGTCGCCAAACGAACACGACACTGGCGTCGAGTGGCACATCCAGAGCGCGATGATGAACCCCAGGAAAAACGACGACGTCGCACGTGCGCGCATCACCGAGGTGGTGGACCGGCGGAAGTGGAGAAGAAGAACAGGAAAGGAAAGAAGCAGAAGAAGAAGAACGAGGAGGAAGCGAGGGGCGAGCAGCCCACTCGACTCAGCCCGCATGACAGACACTAACATACACAGCAGTGTGTTTTGAGGGGTTTTGTGCGCCACGGTGTTGTTGACCCATAAACGCTTTCGGATTGTATGAGGAGGAGACTGGGTGGGGTGGTCCGGCTGGCTGTCATCGCTCTAGCTCGGCCATGAGCTTGTTAAGGTTCTTGGAGGCCTTGGCGTAGAACTTCTTGAGACGCTCGCGCTGGGCCTCCCATTCCTCCTGCTGCTGTTCGAGGAGGAAGTCGCCATTGGTGAGGGTGCCGTGGCTGCGGGTGCGTTGGCGACGCTTGTGGGCCTTGCTCTTCTCCTTGAAGTCCTTCCGTTTCTTGTTGTCCTCCTTCTCCTTGCTCTTCTTGGCTACCGGCGCTGGGTGCGTCTCGAGCCCGTCACCCGTTCTCCCGTATAGCTCAATCAGTTTCCTGTCATTAAAAAAAATAAATATTAAATAAATATAAAAATGCTTTCAGCAATTTAAGGCAAAGGGGAGGGAGACAGTACCGCCTGACGTGACGCATCTCGCGACACTGTCGCCTGAAGCGGACCTGGTAGGCCTTCTCGCTGGGCACCATGAGGAAGTGGAAGTGGCGCTCGTGGTCACCGCGCTCGAGCTCCTCTTCCTCTCGCCTCTTGCGCGCAATGCGGCGACGCCACACAAGCTGGATGAGCTTGGCCGCCTCGTGCTTCTCCCTGTCCTCGAGCTTGAGGCGCGCGATCCAATCCACCACCTGATCATCGCCCACCGCCGCCACCGCCTCGTGAGCCAAGGCGGAGCGATGGATGGGTGGAAGGTGGGTGGGCCGCACGTGTGAATCGTTGCTGCTGGGGCTCAGTTTGATGTAAAGAAAATTGATGAGGAGAGCAAAGAAGAACAGGCCGCCCAGAGATGCAAACTGACGAGAGAACAAAGAGCAAACTAAAGTGAGCCTATGCTTCTGTTTTGAACTAAAAGATAAAGATAAAAAATATAATTAATAAGATATAAATAAAATAATATAGCGTGGCAAAGCGGCAGCAGGACAGGCGTACGATAGAGAATGACTTCCCGCCATCGGATTCGAGGTTGTACTGGCTGAACACGTCCCCCGGCCAGCCCGTGATCAAATTCTCCAGCGCAATCTGTCGGGAATGGCCACCACGCCGCCATGCGGTGATGTGAGTGGAGATGATTGGGGGGGGGGGGCAAGTGAGTGTTCGCACACACCACGAAGCAGATCTTGAAGTTGAACAGCTGTGGCTGCGCCTCTCTGTTGTTGTTGTTGTTGTTGTTGTTGGCAGTAATGACGATGACAAGAGAGAGGGAGAGAGAGAGATGAGAAGCGGTCGGGTGAGTGGGCGATGGTGCAACGTCACGACGTGGGGAAGTGGGATCCTGACCGTTCGTATATGTACATGCCGTAGGCGGTGATGGCGACGACAGTGATGATGTTGGACAGGGAGAAGGTGAGCGGGTACTGGTGATAGAACGTGCGCGTAGAGAACCACGTCGTGAAACGGGGCATCTCCAGCAACGACGATCTGAACATCGAGAAAAAAACGAAGATGATTGACGACGGCGGTGAATGGGTCAGGTGTCAGGTTGGGTTCATTACGTTGCCATGAAGTCGATGGTGGAGGTGATGATGTGCACGCGATGTGCGATAAGAGAGGGAGGGGAGGGGGGCGTGAGGTACCCGGGGATGCGTATGATTAGGTGCCTGTTGCGGTAGATGGGGTTGAAGTGGCGCAGAACGCTCATCGCCACGAAACTGAGAGATGCGGGAGCCCAAGAGGCGAATCGTGTGAGTTGTCCAGTAGTGTGGACAGCGGCCACGCCTATCGAGGAGTGCGCGGTGGGGAGAGGAGGACGACGAGGAGTGCGCACAGCTTGAGGAAGGTCAGCATGGCCGCCAACTTGGTTATCTCGTCGTCCAAGCCGGGAGCGATGTGCGGCAAGCACAGCAGCACGCGCACGGCGAACTGGGATGAGAGAGAGAGAGAGAGAGAGGAGTGATCAATTCATCAATACTAACGCCTGTTTCCGAGATAATTGATAAAATCAATAAATAAACGTGTAAGTGGAGAGTGCAGGGAGGTTGGTACGAGCAGGTAAAAGCGGAATGGGAGGTATTCCATGAGGATCATCCACATCGGCGTGCGGAAGGAATAGTCTGCCACCTCGTCGCCGATCGGCATGTAGAAGCGCTGGAACAGTTGGACAGCCCAAAGCAACACAACACAACACAAGGAAGAGGGAAAGGGAAGGAGAGAGCATGCGCGTGAGTTTGTGGCGTGCTAAGGAGGGCGAGGCGGGCGGTGGCCGTACGCGATGAGTGAGCTGGCGCCTCACCTCGCCCACGGCAGCCGCGATTCGTCCCTTCCTGCGCTCCTCCTTGGCGTGCTTGGCCCTCTTGCGCATGTCCTTGGCGTCCTTCCAGATCTTCCACGCGTCGTCCTCGATCATCTGGATCACTACACGTCGGAGCACCGGAGCCACGCGCACGCGCAAGCGCCGACCGGTCGATCATCAGCTCTGGCCATGCGCGCGTGCACGGCTACTCCCTGGAGGGGGGGGTACCGAGAAGGCCGGTGAGGACAGAGATGGCGGTACGGATGCCCAGGGACACGTTGGAGTTGCGCAGCGTCACGCCGTCCCACTGGTACTCCAACTGAGCCCGCGCGCGTGTGCGTGAGCGCGCTGGTGAGGGAGAAGACGGAAGCGGGTTGGCTTCGTGAGGAAGAGGGAGGTTACCGCCACAACGGTGAGGACGATCTGGGCGAGGACGTTAACCAACAGCAGCAGACTGCGGAGCAGCTCGCCCTTCTCCACCTTCAGGTGCGCACGCGTCTCCTTCCACCTAGCAGCAACCACCATCATGTTTCTTTTTAAATATATGGATATATAGATATAACAATCAACAATAAATAAGTATAAGATTATAAGCAGCGTAGGTTGTGGCGGAGGGAGACCTGCGGATGAGATCGCGTGCGCGCTGTTCCTCCTCGTCATCAAGACAGGCATCTTCGTCGTGATGGAGGAGGGGCATAGAGGAAGATGATCCGTTGAGGGAGCAAGACGATCCGAAAGAGGACAGCGACATTGAGTCGCTTGGTGGCTCCGCATCCTCAGCTGTGGTGCCCTCAACACCGGGAGGAGCAAATGCATCTGCTCCCAATGGCTGTTCTGTTTGGAGGGCGCTCCTCGTAGAGTGAATCACCCGCGCCGACGCAGCAACGCCCCGCAGCCTCCTCATCTGTCTTGAAATAGATTTCTGTCTGCGACGGCTGTGGATTGGCTTCACTCGTGTCCCCCTTCTTATTCTCCTTTCTCGTTGCGCAAGGAGCAGCACTTTCGCTCTCTTTTCACCAACCACCAAGGAGCCGAAGCCTGCAACAAGATGTGAAAGGGCGCTGCCGGCCAAGCCAATGGCTAAGCCGACGCGGCGAGTGCTGCGCGCAGGGTCAACTGTGTGATCGCCAGCGGGGGCACTTCTTCCTCCTTCCACCCGCGCATGGTCCTGTGCTCACCACTCTGGCATGTGTGGATCATCCGGCGTTATCAGACCACCACAGCTGCACCCGCGCCAACCAGTGTCGCTCCCAGTGGGGTGGGGTTGCTGGGTTAACCGTTAAATTTTACTCTTTATTGGGCAACTTATTCTTGTGTTTATTTTTCTCCCTTGGCCTCCCTTTGCGCTCTTGTTCATCTTGAGCGCCATTCAGTCCCTTAATTCGATTAGAGTGAGAACTGCTGCATCGGCGACATAATGAGGCTTCGAGGCAAGACGGCTGCCGGAGGGCCGTCAGCGAAAGGGACGGCAGATGGAGGCGTGGCTGTTCCTGCTGCAGTTGGGGGTGGCCAAGGAAGGAGAGTGCGAGCATTGAAAGACAGATCTGGATCGTTAGGAAGTTCAATTATCGCCAGCAAAGGAGGCGGCAATTCCGTGCTTCGACGACCGACCAGGGGAGAATGTGTCGCCTCCCTTCGCGTCATCCTCTACGATCTCAAAATACCCTGTACGCCACATCACCCCCTCTCCTCAACAAAAACAATTTCTTTTAATTCTCAATAAATCATCATTGCTCGCGAACGTTTCTTCGTTTCGATTAATTGACACAAGCGGGCCGCAGCTGAGCACGCAGGCGGTGGTAGCGGCTCGACGAGTGACACGGATCTGCAGTACGGCTGCGTGTTGTCGGTAGGCAACAAGGCTATCCTCCCGTCCAACGTCTTCGTCCCCCTCTCCACCCAGCCCACATGCCTCGGCTCCCACATCAATTTGTGCGTGGACCTTCTCCTCTCCTTCTATGTGCCACTGTGCCGTGCCGTGCCTTGCCTTGCCTTGCCATTCTCGTCCAGCAGCTGCTCATGGAGCTTCAACTCTGTCTCTCCATCCAGTCCCGTGCAAAGCCTGGAGTCGAAGCTGCGTGTGACCGTGGTGGACACGGAAACGAATCACGCGATGGGCGTGGTCTCCATCCCGCTGAGGGACATCCCCTTCGTGCACGAGAGCATGGCCTTTGGTCTGGCCAGGTATTACGACTTCAAGCCCAAGTCAAAGGACGGGATAACCTCCGTGCCCGGTGGCATGCTGCGCGTTGGCCTCAAGTTGCTCAAGCAGCGCCACCCAACCCGCAAACTGGTCAGCCTCTCCCCCTTCTCTTCCTTTCTTTTTTGTTGGTGCTGTTGTTGTGGCGTGTGATTGACTCTCGATGGCTATCGTGCGCAGGGCGAGTGGCGAGGCAAGTCGGCCGGCGGGTGCCTGAACAATCACACGTGGGTGGATAATCCCCAGTATTGGCTCTCCGTGTCCGTGCGGAGCATCATCTCTGTCAATCTACAGAGCACGCTGGGCAAGGAGAACCAGATAGGCTTCTACATCATCAAGATAGCAGGTCCTTGCCGTCCACTCACGCACACACTCTCGCTCCAACTGACAAAGTGCGGGGGCCGCAGAACTGAGCGAGCTGGTGAGGAAGCGGAAAGCGCAGGAAGAGGACGTGGTGAAGAGCGGGGACTACTTCAGCTGGATGGAACGCGGCTCCGAGAGCGTGAGCAAGGAGGTGTACATACTCCCGGGCAGTTATATTATCGTGCCCTGCGTCAAGTACCCCGGCGTCGGTACTGTCCTCCTCTCTCTCGCTCGTCCTTGGTCAATAATGATTTAATATGGATAGGTTTTAAAAAAATTAATACATTTATTTAAGTATAAGTAATAATCACCAAAATGCCTGCCGCTTGTTGTGCACAGAGGGCGTCTTCCAGCTGACGATAGTTGGCGACTACGACGCCGGATTGAAGATTGACAGTTTTGATGAGGTAGGTCCACACGCGCCCAAACCCACCACTGGTCTGTTGACAGTCGAGATGGCCACCATCGCGTGTCTCGTCTCATCGTTAACCGCGCTCTGGCTACGCCCAGGACCAACTCGAGGGGGCGGTGGAGTGGCTAAGCTCCGATGACGAGTCTTCGGACGTGTCGAGCGGCAGCGACTCGGCCGGCAAGGGCCCCAAGCGAGTGGTGATCAAGACCGAAAAGAAAAAGCAGAAGGAGGAGAAGCGACGGCAGCTGCAGCAGGCGCTGCTCATGAAGTACGGCTCGATGGGCAACGTCAACCGACTCAAGCTCACCCTGGAGAAGACGCGCGACGTCAACGCCGAGGGCATCTCTGCCCTCACCTTTGCAGCGCGCAACGGCCACTTTGACTGCGTGTCGCTGCTCGTGGGCAAGGGCGCCGAGATCAACAAGACCGACAGCGAGGGCGTCAACGCGCTCCTCATGGCCGCCATGGGCGGACACGCCGATATCCTCAAGTTTCTCCTCTCGCACAAGGAGGCCGACATCCACGCTCGCGATCCCGTGGTACGTGTGCAATAACATGCATGCCCCCCCCCCCAAACTACAGCGTGCGCTCACTCGGTGACGTTTCAGGGCAACGCGGCGCTCCCGCTGGCCTGCGCCAGTGGTTCGCTCGAGTGCGTGGAGCTGCTCTTGGAGAAAGGCTCGCTGGTCCACCAGACCAACGACCAGCGGCAGACGCCGCTCATGCGCGCCGCCGCGGGCGGCCATGCCGACATCGTGCACAGGCTGATCAAGAAGGGCGCCAAGCCCAACTCCAAGGACACCTCCGGACAGACCGCGCTTCACTACGCCTGTACCGGCGGCTCGCTCGAGTGCGTCAAGCAGCTCCTCGACCACGGCGCGGACATCATGGAGAAGGACCGCAACGGAGAGACGGCCCTGTTCAAGGCCTCGTTCCGGGGTCACCTCGACATCCTTCGGCTCCTCATCGAACGGGGCGAGAAGGAATCGAAGCACGGCCACCACAGCCAGGGCAACGGCCTGCGTGCGGCGACGGCCGCCAGCTCGAGCCACTTTATCTCGCAGAAATCGAAGCTGCGCGATTGGGACACCATCACGCTGCTGCTCGAGCCCAACGATGTCGACGACGAGGACGCCCTTCGCGAGAGGCTGAAGCGGGATCGGCTCGACATGAAGAGCAGCGACAGCGGCGGCGAGGCGGCCGCCGCGCCGGCCTCCGCCGGCCTCGACGACTCACTCTCCGCCAGCGACCATCAGCATAACCACCACCAGCAGCAACAGCACAACAAGAAGCGGCACGTTCTCGACGTGCTGATCGTTCTGATGAAGCACGGCAAGCGACGTTCGGCGTTCCAGCTCATCTCGACCGAGGGCATGGTGAAGAGCAGCAACCTGGTGCTCGAGCGCGAGGAGGAGGAGGCGGGCAGCGGCGACCAGAGCGGCGACGGCAGCAGCGGCGGCGCTCACTACAACGAGGCCCTGTCGAGCTCGTCGCCCATGCCCACCAAGGTCAACACGCTGGAAAAGGATAAGGACAGGGATAAGAAGAAGGACAAGAAGAAGGACAAGAAGTCCAAGAAGGAGAAGGAGGAAAACAAGAAGAAGGAAAAGGAGAAAGAGAAGGCACAAAAGAAGGACGGCAAGGTTCCGCCGCTCGCCTTGGCGACCGATCCGCTCGTCGAGGTCATTGGTGCGAACGACTCGCCACGCTCTGCGCTTGCTTGCGCGCGTGCAATTGCCTTGATCGCTGACAGCGTTTGTTGGCGTGCCTGCGCTAGCCAAGGGACAGCTCGAGATTCTGTGTCTGCTGATCGAGAAGGGCGACATGGGCAACGACCTCCGCAACATGTCGCTGTCGACACTGCTCTACGACCTGGTGGACAAGCACACGTTCGACTGCCTGCTCGCCCAGTTCGAGGGCGTGCTCAAGACTCCGCCGCCGGACGACGAACGGACCAAGAAGCGGCTCAAGCACCGATCGCGGAGCCTGTCGCCGCGCAAGGACGGCGGGGCGGAGGACGTGCGGCAGCTGAGCCTGGCCATGTTCTCGCCGCTCACGGGCCCGTTCGGCTGCGTGCTCGCCGCCGTGGACGGCGTGCGACTGACGGTCGTCAACTGCATCGATCACGCCGACTCCGCCAAGGACACGCTCGACGTCAAGAAGGCACGTCGGCCCGCATTGTGCGTGCCCTGAGCAGCCGACTAATCAAATGGATTGGGGGGGGTCTGGCGCATGACTACACGCAGAGCTCCGGCGAGCCAGGCACCCCGCGCACGCCGCGAGGCACGCCCATCGCGATGCAGAGCAGCATGCGGAGGTTCATCAAGGCTGGCTATATGGACCTGCTGGGCGTGCTCTTCAACACTCGGCGCGCCCTGCTCTCGTCCTCCCATTCCATTCGTATCGCCTCCGTCCACCCCCCTCCCCAAAGCTCTCTGTATGGTTCGCGGGCTCCGTCTTACACCCGCCCGCACTTGGCGTGTGTGCGTGCCGCGAGCAGAGACCACGGCCAACGGTCGCAAGAAGAAGGCGGCCGTCAATCGACAGCTGTTTGTGTGGATACGCGAGGCCAAGAATCTGGCGAACGCCGACAAGGACAAGTCAAACAACCACCACAACCACGGCCACCTTGCGAAGAGCAATGGCGAGGCCTCGGCGGAGCTGGAGAAGGCGCGCAGCGAGAAGAAGAAGTCGGTGGAGCTGGACGTGAAGGCGTCGAAGGATCACCCGGCCATTCACGAGGCGGTCGCTGTGTCCCCCTACTGCGAGGTCAAGTGGGGCAAGGCGGCGCAGAGGACCGGCGCGCGCAAGTCCGAAGAGCAGCCTCGCTGGTTTGAGCGATTTCATTTGTACGCCTCTTCCCATTCTGGCGCCACCACACGCACAGCACAGCACGGCACGGCACGGCACGGCACGGCACGGCACGGCACGGCACGGCACGGCACGGCACAGCACAGCACGGCACAGCATGGCGCTGACGCTGTGGTATGGTTGGTTTGGCAGTGATTTGGGAGATCCGTTGGCGGATCAGAGGCTGGAGGTGTCGGTGTTTGACGCCAACAGATCGGACAAGGCCGGACACTGTCATCTGCTGGGCAGGCACGCAAAGCCTCAGCCGTGTTCTCTTGACCTGGTGGCTCCTGCTCATGCACACGCACGCACACAGGCTGGACATCTCGCTGGGCGACATCGTGCGCGAAGCTGACCGGGGCAGGATCGGACCGAAGTGGTTCGAGCTGCTCGACAAGGAGGGCAACGCTACGGGAGGCAACGTGTGCATGCAACTCAACGTTCAGCTTCTAGCCTCCTCGAACAACAAGTGCGCACCTAGTCCCAAAACTCGTTCTCAGCTCGCGTGCTCTTCTCCCTCTGACACCGCTGTTGTGGTGGCTTGGGACGATCAACAGGTAGGAGGAGAGCCAGAAGCATAAAAGTCCCCAGAGGTGTTGTGTACATAATGATCAAGTATTTATAGGAGAGATGGAGGTAGCGATGCGTATTTATTTTTATGTGTTTTTGTTCTCTTTGCTGTTTCGCTACCAACTGTAACACTAGAACTACAAACGCCCTCGGTGTGTCTCGCACCCCAGCCCCACGACGGCAAGCCAAAACAACACAGATAAATAATAAATATTATTATTTATGGCCTTTTGCGAGGGTTGCTGCTCACGCGTGTAGCACGCCGCGAGCCTTGAGGTACTCCACGATCTCCTCCACGCAGGCGTCGAGCCCCTTGTCGGCCGTTCGCAGATGAATCTCTGGCTGCAGGGGCGCTTCGTAGGGGGCGTCAGGAGACACGCCCGTGAAATCCTTGATCTTGCCTTCACGCGCCATTTTGTAGAGCCCTTTGGGATCGCGGCGCTCAGCCTCTTCCAACTCGACGTCGACGTAGACCTCGATGAAGATGAGTCCATCCTTCTCGTGCAAGGCCCGTGCGGCGTCTCTTCCGGCGCGGTAGGGCGAGATGAAGGCCGTCACCGCCACCAAGTTGGCATCGGCCATCAACTTGGCGACCTCGGCCACCCTCCTGATGTTCTCATCGCGATCTGCAGGCGAAAATCCCAGATCGCGATTCAATCCTGTACGGAAGTTGTCTCCGTCGAGACGGTAGGCTATGGCGCCGCTGGAGGTGGAGCCACGAGAGGTGATGAGACGTCGCTCGAGGGCGGTGGCGATGGTGGACTTGCCGCTAGCCGAGAGGCCAGTCAGCCATACCGTGCATCCACGATGGCCCGCGCTGGCCTCGCGTTCAGCACGCGTCACCAATGGCGGGTGATACGTGAGATTCGTCGACTTCGGTCCATCTTGCACCTTCTCCATCTGGCCAGAATATTTTTGGTTTGATTTTTGAACTTAAGCTTTCTTCTTCGTGTTTATTTCCACGAACGTTGCAGGTCGCGAAGACCTCTCTCTGCAGCTGGGGAAACACCACAACACAACGCCACGACACAAGCAGCACCAGCTTCATTAAATGGATTCCATCTTCCGATACTACTGCGCGCAGCTGGTTGCTCACGAAGCCCAGAACGGCCCTGACGCGCCGTACCGTCCTTCTCTTCTTTCCCTCAGCTGCACGCGCCGCCACTGACATACTGCTGTTCATATGGGGGCAGAGTGAGCCAGGCAGAGCTGACCTCGCTGACCAAGGAAGGCGCCAGCACGGCGGGCGCTTCCGGAAGGAAGCGTCGCGCGGAGGCGTTCGTGCCCCAGCCCGAGCACTTCGACTACCTCGAGCTAGGCTCAGAGGTCCCGCGGCTCGGCAAGCGCATCGCCATCCGCCTTCGGTCTTTCCACGACCTGGACCGCGTCATTCTGCGCGTACCCCTCCCTTACCCCTTTTCTTCAGCGAACATTTCGTTCGCCTTGGGCGCGGCGCTGGAAGGCGTGCTAAGCTGGACGCTGTGGGCATGTGGCGTGCAGTCGGACACGACGTCGATCGCCATCCCGGAGATTGACTTGGACTCGCCGGCGAGCACTGGCCGCTTCACCACCATCCGCGACTTTTTGACCGACATGCGCGCCCAGCTACGGCAGAGCTATGCCGGCTACGCACCGGGTCCGGCCAGGGACAAGTTTGGTCTCACGCTCGAGCAGCTCGATCAAGTGCTGTGCGGCAACCTGCCCTGCACGTTCGTATTGGACGACCCGCTGGGTTTGGCCCGAGCCAACCTCGAGTTCGAGGACGGGGAGGCCGGAGACGACGCCGAGTTTGACGAGTCAGATGAAGTGACAGTCGAGCGCTACGAGCGCACGTGGGAGCAGCGAGTCGAGTATGGGCTCAACGATGCGTGGAAGCCGGCGCAGCAGCACGTCGGGCGCGAGGAGGGTCTGGCCAGGTTGGTCGACCTCATCCGCGACTCCCGCAAGATAGTTTTCCTTACCGGTGCCGGGGTCTCCACCGGTGTGTGCACATCCCTCCTCATCTCAGACCTCCCCTCTTCGCTTCGCCATAGCCTGCTACTTAGTATTGATCAGTCGTTGCGTGCGTTGTATGTTGTGTGCATGATATGTTGTGCCGCCTCGATACCGCTACGCAGAGTCAGGCATCCCTGCATTCCGTGACAATGGTGGAGTGATGGGCGGGTTCACGATCTGGGGCAAGTACAGCGAAAAGCACGAGCTCTTCCAAAACTTTGTGGCCGAGGAGGAGGCGCGCGTCAACTATTGGCGCATGCACTCGGACCTGTATGCCATCGCTGCCCATGCTAAGCCCAATCCGTCGCACCACATCGCGGCCTACCTCGCGTCCAAGGGCCGCCTGCTGGGCGTGCTCACGCAGAACATCGACGGGCTCTACCTTACCGCGGGTGTTGACCGGTCCCAGCTGGTCGAGCTTCACGGCACGTCGACCCGGGCCCGCTGCCTCACTTGCGACGCCCTCTACCCGATGGACGCCACCGTGGCGCGCATTGCCGCGGGCGAGGCCGTGCCGCATTGCCTCGCGCCAGGCTGCGGCGGCGTGCTCAAGCCTGACACGATCTCCTTTGGCCAGCCGCTCCTGGACATCAACGTCAGCCGCGCTCGTCAGTGGCTCGAGGACTGCGACCTCCTCATCGTCATGGGCACCTCGCTCAGGCATGCGCCTCCCCCCCCGCACGACACGTATGTTATGATGATGTATTGACTCATTCTACCACTCTACCACGCCGATCAGGGTGGCTCCGGTCAACAAGTACCCAACCATCAGCTTGAACAAGCGCACGCCGCTGGTGATGGCCAACATGGAGGACACCATGTACGACGTTTATGCTGAGGTGTTGCTCAATGACGGACGCTGCGGTGAGATGATGGCCGCCCTTCAGGACCAGCTGCAGCGCGGCAACATCCTGTAGCAGAGAGCTCCCCGCCCTACGGAGGGGCGCGGGAATACTGCCAAAAACAACCAACACGACCATGTCCCCCACGGTCTTCTTGCCCAGACTTTTCTTTTTTTCCGCGTTGTTTGTCGCGTATGAACCGTTCACCCCGCGTTGTGGCAAAATCACTTTCCATCAGACGATTATGCCACACAGCTACAATCCAACCTGAATCCTACGCCAGCGGAGACCCCTTCCTGCGTGGTCGCACCGTTCGTTTCGAGTTTGAGGGCCGCACGTTCTTCCTGATTGGTACCGTATGATTATTGCCTATTGATTGCTTATTTATTTATTTTTCTTTATTTAAATTTATCTTTTTCTTCTGCTCGAAGGGATACACCATGGGCTACCGCGAGCGAGCAGTTCCGCCGTGGAGCGGTTGCTGGAGGCCGAACGACCCGACGCCATCGTATCCGAGTCCACCTACCCGCGTACACGCCCGCTTGCTCACCCCGGCCTACGTTCTGGCCTTACCTCCTCTCCAACACATGCCCAGGCTTCAAGTTGCCGCCCTACCCGACCCGGGCCTGCGAGTTCGCCTTCACATCCCAGTGGGCCCTGAAGCACGATGTATGCCATCCCCTTCGCCTGCTCCATGCCAGCCCCCTGTGTGACGTCCGCCGCCGGCACGCTAGGTGCGCATCGTTCAGGGCAACCCTGTCCACCGCTCGCTCGAGGGCCGACACCGCCCCTACCACGAGGTGCGCTGGGGCGGCTTCCCCGCCGAGGAGAAAGTGAGCCTGTGCGTGCGACCACATCTGCACGAAAAGGCGACGCCCGCGAGCCCGGGGCAGCTGCTGCTTCGTGCGTCGGTCCCGCTGTACATGGCAGTCGTGCTGCCTCTGCTGAAGCTGGGCGACATGATGAGCCGCGGAGCGCATGGTCTGTTGGCGTGGGATGACCGCATGTACTTCACCCACTACTATCCCCTGGTATGTCGTCCGTACACCACAACGTCGTGTTGTCGAGCGTCTCACGCCTTGCCTGCAGGTGCACAGGACGTACATGAGCAGCGTGGAGAGGGAGATGTTCTTCATCAAGGCGCTACGCGAAGTGCCCGGCACCAAAGTAGTGGGCGTATTTGGTCTGCTTCATCTGGTATTTGCTTAACGCCTTCATGCTCTTTCACGTGTGCTGGATCCTGTTGTGTACGCTGAACGTGCACCACCATGGCTCACGTTGTACATGTCGCTCCTCCTCTTCGCGAACATCATGCAGCCAGGAATTCTGAGCATGTGGGACGAGTACAGCAAGGCGCCCTATCGCCTCTGGCAGACGACCCAAGACGAGGGCAAGGACGCCACCAGGTGAAACCTGCCTCCACTTTCGCTCGCACCACCGCTGCTCATCTGACCATGCGCTGCCGCATCGCCATCAGTGCGCTTGCGACTGCGTACGCGCCGGCCATCGCCGCCTACTGGCGAGCCCACATCCAGGCCCTGTACGGAGACCGAGAGAGGAGCCATCAAAAGTATTGCCAATCCAATAATTCATAATGACTATGACAACACCCCCAGTGCATCAATCTCGATGAGCCCAAGCGACAGTTGTGCGCACAGAGGAGAGCATCTTCTCGCTACAGGAGCAGCGGAATTTCAATACCAAACCTCGAACGTGAAATCCGGCGAAATTTGCGGTACTGCGCCCGCTGCTGGAGGCGCTTCCTCTCCGTGGGTCGAACGGTCTATAAAGCGCCGGGGAGTATCTCTCTCATTCGACACTGGTCTCCACTACACACACGACCACAAGGCGGCACCGACATTCTATCCTTTGTAGTGATTGGCAACTGTTGTAGGAGCAGCAGAACAAGGAGAAGGAAGGGGTCACACAAAGCAAGCAGAGACGATGGCGATTGACACGTCCGAAAAATACACGCTCTTCTTCCTTGCACTCTGCACGCTGTGTCTCACGACTACGATCATCATCTACTGTCATCACGCCGACCACACGAGCAAGGAGGACAGCCTTGATGAGATCAAGGCACAGGTGGACGTCTTGAAGGAGCGGGTGACTGATCTCCTTCTCGAAGTCGAGCACGGGGACAGCGACCGACGCCCCGCAAAGCACGCTGCCTACCGGCTGCCACACAATGCCCTGCGCGAAAAGGTCGACCGCAAGAAAGTCTACGCCACCCTCTATCACAACACGGCCAACGATGTCGGCTACGTGTGGGGTCTCAGGTGCCTTTCCTCGCACAACCCTTTGTTCCTCAAAGAACGAACGTGAAGAGGGGGGGGGGCCAAGTAGGAGCTAAAAACTGACGAGACCTGTCAAACGGTTTGTTTTTTTGTGCAGAGTGATGATCCACTCGGCCAGGATTGCTGGCTGCAAGCAACCTTTCGTGGTGATGCATCTGATGAGCTTCGACCAGGTGGAGAAGAGCCTGGGGCGCGAGGTCATGCGCGAACTCATGGAGGCCGATGTCTCCTTCCGCAAGATTGAGAGCGTCGACAAGGTCTTTGGCTCAGGCGCCTTTGCCCACATCGCCAAGAGCCGCTGGCAGGTGGCCATCAACAAAGTGCGCGTCTGGGAGATGACCGAATATGAAAAGGGTACTCGCCCCTCCCCCTACACACCTATTGAAACGTGTTGTCTTAACTCTTCTCCGTTCAATGACAGTTCTGTTCATCGATCTCGACAGCGTCGTGCTCAAGAACCTCGACTTCTTGTTCTCCTTCCCCGAGCTCACCGTCTCCAACGATCAGGCCGAGGTACGCTACTCAACGATTCATTCAATAACCACACGAACACTCGACTAACGAGTCTCTCTTCACAGCTGAGCAAGATGAGGACCTACGAGGTGCTCAACCCGGGCTTCATGCTGGTGCAGCCCAACATGTCCACCTTCCAATCGTTCGTCCGCTTCTCCAACCGCCTCAACATGGATGACGACGTAATGAGCACCGCCGAGCAAGGTAACACCTGGCTCTCTCCTTTCCGTGTCAACGTTGATCAGCGCTTACGCCTTGATGACGTGCCACGCGCAGGCATGTTGATCTCGCTGTATCCGTACCCGGTGATCCTGCCTAACACGTTCGCGATGACGCCCGCTGCGGCGCCTCTCCTAATCGACGTGGAGTATGGCTGGCGCGATGTGTTCTCGCTCCACTTCTACGACACCGAGACCGAGATCGTGCCCAAGCCGTGGACCGTCCCGTACCCGCTGACGCCGAGCGCCAAGGGCCACAACTGGGATGTGGCCTATGCGCTGTGGTGGCAAGCCCGACAGAAGCTCGTCGCCAACGACCGCCACCCGCTCGTGCACGCCATAGAGCTCGCCTGAAGAAGTTCTTCGCCCAGAGGGATAGATGAGCTACCGGAAGGCAATATGTAAACAGAAGTAAGGGAAGACCGGAGGAGAGCGCACACCAGCTCGGTTGACAGAGAGTCAATCGAAATAGATGAATGTGCCCTGTGCGTGTGCTTCTTCGAAAAGGATGGTGTTGTTGAAAGCCTTTGTTGAAAGTAGGCTCTGATGAAGGTTGGGGCAACAAGTGTTCCTGGCATCATGTATGCTGATGTGGTGAGAATCAGAGCGTTCAGGACTGGGTGTACCCTAATCAGAGTGGATGACAATGGACCCAGAGGGCACCTTTTGTCACTGTGCCGCACCTGTGTGTTAAGTCGCGTTTGTTGAGGGCTACACGCCTGTGGTGATGTTTTCCGCCACTTTTTTCGAAGAAGGGGAGAAAGGGAAAGGGATTTCCTTCACTTTTACAAGGCACACAAGAAACAGCATAGGAGGAAGGACAAAGCCCTGTAGAGTTCAACTCACCCCTGCCCGCGAACAAAACTCTATCTATAAATTGAATCACATGGGAGGTCAATCGAGCAAACATCAACAATACGCGCCTGTCTACACCTTTCCGCAGCATGACCTGAACCACCTCCGTGCCCTTTATGCGCACTTGAAGAAGCAACACTCTGCCCTCGATAGACATCTCTTCATACAACACCTCGAGCTCCCCCCAATCCTCCTTCCCTTTGGCGAAAAGCTCTGCCAGGCCTTCATCAGAGCTGGCAACGAAGCCGGAGCACACCCTCCAGCTGCCGCACACCACGCTCATCTCTCTCACCACCAGCAGACAGCCACGGTCTTATCTTCTACAGTGCTGACCGAGCATCAGTTCATCACAGGAGTAGAGAAATGCTGCAAGGCCAGTGTCTCACAGCAGCTTCGATTTCTCTTCGCCATGTACGAAGATGACAGCAACGTTGCACCTGCGACTGGCGTTGTGGTCGAGGAGACGGAGCGCAAGGAGCAGGTCAAGGCCATGCTCTGCGACTGCACCTTCCTCGCGAAGGTGCTTTATGGCAGGTGCGACACCGAGGATGAGAGGGACAACGACAGCGAGGCGAAGCAGGAGGGCCAAGATGGACAGAACGAACAAGAAGATGAAGAAGGGGAGGCGAAGCAAACAGGCACCTCGAACAAGGGTAAGAAGAAGGAGAGGCGAGGCACGCTCGAGGTGACCGGGGAAGACCTGCACATGTGGGAGAAGAAGGCCATCAACCCCATGCTCGAGGGCATCCTGCTCTACAACGAACGCGAGGGCGGTGGCGCGGGCAGCCGCACCGTGTCCATCGACACCTTCGTGGCCTGGGCCTCCGACACGGTCACCCATCTCTTCAAGAGCACCGTGGAGGTGTTCGTGCGGCGCCGCTTCCTCGAATGCCAGTTCCCCGGCCAGCCGGCCGTCTTGCCGCCGATGGGCGGTGGTACGGCGCTGCCCCTGCCGGCTAGCGGGAGCCAGGTGCCCTTCCACTTGCCGGAGATCGAGCACGTCCTGAGCCGGAAGCAGCTCATCCTCGACCAGGCGCGCCTGTGGGTCCTCTCCATCATGGTCAACGCCCAGGACAGGGCCGTTCCTTGGCGCATCCTCTACTCGAGTATGTACTTTCCGGTGTGTGGTGTGATGGTGTGCGGCGGTGGCTGACTGGCATTTGGTCTACTCGGTACCTGCCGCAGCGCTTTCGCATGGCAACAGCTTCAATCGGTTCTGCGCCGCTTTGTTTGGATACCACGGCACTACCCTCCTGCTCATACGTACGAAAAACAGGGAGGTCTTTGGCGTCTACAACGTCACGGGTGCGGCCTCTCTCTCTCTCTCTCTCTCCTCACTCACTCGCTTTCTCTCTTCTATCCTCTCCCATGGTGCCCCTCATTTGCATTCTCCGCCGTTCATGAGCATCATCGCCTGACCGCTGGTTGGCATTTGTCGTGCGTGCGCACGACACAGGGTGGCAGGACACGACGTCCTACTACGGCGACGCTAGATCGTTCCTCTTCTCGATCTACCCGCGAATCAACGTGTACAGGACCACGGGCAAGGCCACCAACTACGTCTACCTCAACACCAGGAAGACCTTCTCCGACTTGCCCATCGGTCAGTCCCTGCGGCCTACACACACACACACACACACACACACACACACATACACACACACACACACACACACACACAACACAATATGCGACGAGCAGGAGACGAACACTTGTCTCGTGGTGGCCGCGTGCGCGCTTGATATCGTGATTGGCTGGCTGGGCTAAGCTGACCGGGGAGGCGCGGACAGGCATCGGCTTTGGCGGCGAGCTCGGAAGTTTCCGGCTGTGGATCGACAAGGACTTCGAGGTGGGCAGCACCCGAGCTGTGGACGTGACCTACCGCAAGGGGTAAGCCACCCTCCGCGCTCGTCTTTCACGCTGGTGGGCTGTTATCTACGACACCATCCACAACATGCGGGCAGTGCTGACGTGCGCGTGCCCAACAGACCGCTGATGGAGGGCTTCGATTTTGAAATCGAGGACCTGGTCGTGTGGGGCTTGGGCGGCGAAGACGCCGAACAGCGACAGGAGAAGGAGAAACTTAGAGAACGTACGGGCTTCTTCTTTTTCCTTCTCGTTTATCTCATAAGATCACAAAAAAACTAATCGTGCAATAATTTAAATAACCTATCCTACTGTGCGTGCTAACCGCCCCTGCGTGGCTGCAACATACAATAGAAAACCTGACGGACAAGATGCGAAAGGTGAACCGATCAATAGCCGCCGAGGGCTGGAGCGATGGCCCCAACAAGTGGATGATGGACCTAGTGGGCCGGACCGGAGCCAGCGACCCCTTCATGGACGACCTCAAGAAGGACGACAAGAGCAACAAGCCCCTCTAGTATGGCATTTTTTTGTTATCCTGTCCATCTCTGGAGGGGAAAGAAGGGTCAATACCCTGCTGCTTGAGTTGAGCTCTAGAAAGGGATGGATGCACAGCCCAAGGATGCAAACATGCATTCTCATGAACCAGCACTTCCACATGGTCCAAAGGGTGTCTAGAGGATGTTCCACCATACCAAGGGGACCAATTGTGAAACACATGTGTGTAACAACCCAGATCAGCACTCTGTAACAGGTGTTGAAGGCCCTTGATGTTGATGTGTTGGGCCGCCAGAGTCAGTGAGGCAACTGAGAAAAGAGATTAAACTGGATAAACAGTGTTCCACAACTTGTGGCCTACATGTCACACTTCTGCATGATACAGCCTCCTTCCCAGGCAGAGCCACATGGTTGGCCTGGCTCTTCATGAGCATGGGCGCACAAAGTACAGAACCACCAACTTCATGGCCATCAGCCTAGAGGTTGACAATCATTATCTCACCATCACATTGAACCTTGACGTGTCTCTCAACACCAGCCCCCCCCCTCCACTCTGCCTACACCAGCTCCACCAGCGGCTGCAGATGCAGAGAAATCATCTGCATCTTCCAAGGCGAAAGACAAGGCCAGGGTCATGGACAATGCCACCCTCAAGGCTGCCCATGACATCCACAAGGGGAAGCACAAGACTTTCATCTTCCTTTGCAGCACCATTGCTCCAGAGCTGCTGGAGGATGCCATGGGCATGAGCAAGAGCTGCCTGTTTGCCCTGTGGATGGCCATGCAGGGTACCATCACCATCAACAGTTGCCAGAACACCATTGCCATTCAGGGTATGGCCTATGTACCATTGGATGCCAGCTGTCATGTTGGGTTCAATCAGCAGCATGGCTTCCAGTTCTACTTTGACAACCAGCTCTGTTTAATCAGCTACCACAGTGGCAACCTGTTCTACCTTCCCCATCATGTTCAAACCAGCACCAATCTTGACTGCGCTTCATGCAGCCAGCATCCCACCATGCCTCAACCTGGTACACCACCAGCTTGGTCACGCTAGCAAGGCATGCTGCCAAGAGTTTGTCTGCCAGTCCTCCAACCGCAGCAACACCAAGAAGCACTCCATTCTCCAGTCCTCACTCTTGCCACACTGCAACATGTGCCTAACTGGCAAGCTCATGGCCCAAGGTGTCAGTCAACAGCCCAGCACCAACCATGCTGTCCATGGCGCCTATCCCAGTGACCTCATCTCTCTTGACCTTATCAGCCCCATGTGACATCACTCAGTTGGCGGCCATGCCTATCTACTCATGGTCACAGACATGTTCTCTAACATGCACTTTGTGCAACCACTCCCCAACAAGTCCTCTGCCACCATCCACAATGCACTGCGCTCCATCATATCCAAGGCCTGCTTTGTCACACATGGGTTCTTGCAGAAACCAGGGGTTGACTATGACAACACCTATGTGCCTGTACTACCACTCAAGAATCTCCAGCTTCTCCTTGCCTATGTGGTGACATGTCATCACCCACACATTGCATGAGCATGCTGCCCTCGAATACTGACATCTTGTGGGTGCCCTCCTCTACATTGCACTGGCCACATGACCAGATGTCCTGCATGCTGTTGTCTATGTATCTTGATTTGTATATGACACCCACTACAATGCTGCATGGCATGTCCTGTGCTACCTCTACAGCACCACTCAACAGACAATCTGATACTCTCACAATGCAGACAGCAACACTGTCCCCCTCATCCACTGTGATTTGAGTCATGCCACCAACCCACTGACCATGAAGTTGTACTCTGGCATTGTCACGCTGTGGGCTGGAGGACCCACTGCCTGGTGGTTGTGACTGCAGTGAACTGTTGCACTCTTGACCACCAAAGCAAACTTGTTGCTGTTACAGACACCTTGTGACAAGCCCTCTACCTTTGTTGTCTTCTACCTACACTTGGTCTCTCAACTGATCAGCCCACCCTCATCCACAGCTACATTCCTGGTGAGGAGAATCTTGTGGACATCCTAACAAAACACATTCCTGGACTCAAGCTCCAACATGACCAAGCTGCTCCCTCTCAACATGCTCATGAGAAACTGACCTCATGCACAACTGCGCGATCACTCTCCCTTTTGAAGGGGAGTATTGGACAGAACAGATTCTGTCTCTATTCTCACATTCCCACCTATTCTCCATCAGTCTTCAGAGTGGTGATAAGCTGGGGCCCTGAACATTGCTGCGCCGGTGGTGTTGCGCAGGTGGTGATAAAATCGAAAAAAACAAAAAACTGGAAATTAATTTGAGTTAATACTAACGCCGCCCGCGAGAAAAAGACTCAGGCAAGGAGAAAAAGACTCAGGCAAGGAGAAAGATGAGTGACGTAGTGTTGTCGCCGTGGCTGCGTCACGAGCTGGAGCGCTTGGCGAGCACGGCAGTTGATGTCATGTGCTCTACTCCGGCACCCCGGCTTCAGCCAGGTAGTTTGTCCCCATTCTTTCTCTTATGTCGAGTCGACTCACAAACCCGGCTAGCAGAACAGCTACTGCTAGAAGAGCTCTGTCCAGAGGTACTTCTTCACGTGGCATCCAACCTCAGGTTCCGCGACCTCGTCTGCCTGTCACGCACGAGCAAATACCTGCGCTGGCTGGTCATGGCCTGCTGCCCGAATTCGCTCTGGCGACCCATTGCTGCCCAGCTCTGCCAATTGCAGCCGAGCCCCGGCACTGCGCACAGTGAGCTGGCGCTGCTGGTGCGGGACTACCCGCTGCTGGCTCTCCGCTCACGGTTCTTTCTCAACTCGGCCCATCTCTCCGTGGGTGGCCGCCAATCGCCGAAGGAAGAGAAACACTCGGTGCGTGGGCGCGTGTGTGTCTGGCCGACTGAAGGTATACCACTTGAGGCGAAGAGCCTTGTCTCCTGTGTTCCACGCGGGTGCTATCGAGCCGAGTGGCGCATGCGGTTCCACGATCTGCAAGCCATCAACTTTACCGGCTCCTGGCGGGTGCTGGTCTGTGCGGCCTGCAGCAACTTGGCAATTGATGAAGCGCTCCTGGTCTTCCAGTTTAGCCACGAGATGCAATGGAACGGTTTCGAGCCGTGGATTGGCAAGGGCTGGTTGCGGATCACGTCGGAGCCCTTCACCGTTGCCGACGACGAGGCGAGTGTCGTGGGTCATATCGATGCGACCAAGGAACCCGATGAGTTAGAGATCGACTTGGACTGCATCGAGAGTTACAGCATCGCCACGCTCAGTCGGTACTGCAGGGAAGAGGGCATAGGGAGGGGGTGCCGGACCAAGGAAGAGACCATCGCTGCCATCCTCGCCTACAACGACGACGAGCCTGAAGACTTGGACTCGCCACGGCCATGGAGGAAAGCAACCTCCGGGCCGCCTCAAGGCAGTCTTGAAATCGACTACTTTCGATTGGTGCCCTGTTGTGGCGCCACTACGCCAGGCTCCATCCCCCTCACTATCCAGCTGGACAACGACTTGATGACCCTTGCTGACCTGGAGGACAGCTTTCAAAAACTGTAACGTCGCTCACTGACATCGACCACCAGCTATACGCTGCATAGCAAGCAACTTGGCATGTTGAGTGGGTTTTTATTGTTCGCCACCACGCTGACATTCCACGGCATGGGTGGCTGTGTGCTCGTACAAGTTCATTTCTGATTAAATGAAGGGCCACGATGATGACCGTATTGGCTATTCGTCCATCCGTGAGTTCTTCTTCTTGGGCACGAACTTGTCTACCTTGATTCGCTTCCTCTTGTGCTTCATCACCCAATCGCACAACTGCAGGCAACGCCAGCGCACCGGTAAGCGCACGCTCACCAAGGGGGGGTGGAAGGGAGAGGGAGAGAGAGACGGTGGCCGAACCTTGAGATCTGGTACCGTCCAGTTGCCGCGCTCGTCGCGGGAAAACACCTTGACGGCGTCCTGATCCTCTTCTTCGTTGTTCTCGGCGGGGAAGTTGGAGCGATGCACACGCGCCCAGTTGACGGCCGACATCAGTCCCTTGTCCTTCTCCACTTTCTGTGGTTATGGACAGACGCGTCATGTGAGTAAACGAGTACACTCAGCCGGAAATCGACGGTTTTGCTTACCTCACAGAGCGCGTCGTAGATGGTCTTGAAGGAGCTGCTTCCACCGTTCTTGCGGATCGCTCGGATGACCATGGCTGTACACACCGCCGCCGCGTGACAAAGGGCTCTGTCAGACATTGCACTACCACCCGCCACACAACAATAAATTGGAATAATAATTCATTACCTTGCATGGAGGCGAGCTTGGGGGCTTCGCCGAGCCCTTCGCCGTACTCGAGCTCGTCCTCGTCGCCCTCGAGCTCCTCCCTCTCCGCCTCGTCGCGTCGGGTGCGCTTCCTCATCCGTCGCCCTTCGGTCCCCTCGTCGTCCAGCTCGTCCTCGTCGGCCATAATCGAGCCGTCCTCGCCGCTGCGGGCCAGGAGGCCTCGCGGGTAGAGCGAGCCGCCGTCGGCCGACTCGCCGGTGGGACTGGTCGACGTGGCGAAGCCCAAGTCTGCACCATTCGCGGCTTGCGTACCCAGACCTCCTCCATCGCCGCCGCCGCTCTCGCGCAACCGTCGCTTCTCCCTCCGTTCGCGGTCCTGCTCTCGCCGCTCTTCGAGCCTCCGAGTGTTGGCAGCGCTGCCGTTGACGAGGTAGTCGCCGTCGTTCTCGTCGTCGTCGGGGTGCTGCGAGCCCTCGTGGGTCTCGGCCGACGCCGGCGATGCGCCCGCGGTGGCGTTCAGCATCAGGTTCATTCGCGGCATCATCAGCACGCGCGGGATGATCACCGCCTGGGCCTGGGCCGGCTCGGGCCCCTTCTTCAGCTGGTCCCACACTTTCTGGGCGGCTGCACCAATCCAAAGTCAATTTTAAATTTGACGAACGGGAGGAGGAGGAGGAGGGAATACATACCAGGGGTGAGGCGCCAGAAGCCCTCGAGGCTGGGGTCGCGCTCAAAGACCTGGCCGTAGGCGGGGGTCTTGGTGAGCGAGGCGTTGATTGACCGCTTGGGATCGGCGTTGTAGGGCGCGCCATCCCTCTTCCGCAGCGTGCGCCAACGCTGCACACACGCACACGAGAAAGAGAAAGAGGAAGAGAAATGATCGTCAGCTCCCCTTTCTCCGGTGGAAGAGAGAAGGCTCGGTCAGTTCACCCGGAGGGCTTGGGCTGCTCACCTTCTGGCATTCGCTGAGAATGGTCTCGAACGGAGCGGACCCGCCGTTCCGTTCCATGACCTCGGCGATCATCTGCTGGATGCCCGAGAACTGATTCTTCTTCCTCCTCTTCTTCTTGGGGCGGTCTTGGAATCCGCCGGCGCCGGCACTGCCGTTGGAACTCCCCAGGCCATGGCCGCCGTTGCTGCCGCCGTTTATCTGTCCAAAGGACGGCGTGCGAAGGTCATCGTCGTCTTCTTCCTCATCGTCGTCGTCGTCGAGCAGCTGATCCTGCTCCGCCATTCGCAGCTTCTGTTGTCGCTCACGCAAAAGCGCTTTCTGTTTGTTGCGTTGTCGACAACCGTGACACGTCCAGGGTGAGTTGGTCGCAGGCACAAGAGAGAGGGAGAGGGAGAGAGGGCGTACTCCGCGTGCAGCCAGGCCCCACATGTTCTGATCGGTCTCGGGGAGCTTGACAAAGATGGGAGACTGGGAGGAGTTATTGAAGAGGCTGGACTGCACCGCTCTCCGGATATCGGCGGCGTAAGGCGTGCCGTCGCGGCGCGTCAAGCCCTGCCACCTCTGAAATTCGTTTGGAGAGAAAACAGCATCGTGTCAACCAACGAGGTCTCGCGCACACAACTGAATCTGCCTTGCGTACCTCCTTGATGTAGCCGTAGATCGCTTCCAGATCAGCGGCCTCGCCGTTGGCGGCGATCGCGTCGATGATCAGCTCTGTAGTACGTGTATTATAAGTTGTAGAAGGAAGGCGTCGCTGCCGCTCGATTGGAGGAGAGGAGAGGGGAGCACGTTGTGCTTACCCTGCAGGTGAGTGAGCGGAACGTTGCGTCTGCTGCCGCTGCCCTGGTCCGCAGCCGGAGTCGCTTGCGGTAAAGGGATAGCCAAGGGAGCACCGCTCTGTTGTTGGGTTTGATGCAAGCAATGAGATACCATGCGCGTCTGCCTGTCGTCTGGCCGGACAGGCCTGGCGCATCACTCGCACAAGGCAAGGATTTTTTACCTTTTCCTTTGTCTCAAAGGCCAGACCGGAAGTCTTGGCGTATGGGTTGGAGAGGCCCAGCTTCCAGTAGCCGCTGGACTCCGCGTTGTGATCCCTCTGCACGCACGCACCCGCGTGTCGACATGTACATTAGGCCAGCGAGCGAGGCTCGGCGGAGGGCGCTAAGCCACGAACCATGAACAGGGCCTTGGAGTCCTCTCCGCGATCACGAGCAACGCATGCGCCCACTAGCTTCTTCAGGTTGGCAATCCGTGGGAGGGCTGGGCATCGATGGCGCAGACAGCGCGGTGAGTTGCCAAGAAGCGCCAAGAATGAATGACCGAACGAGTGGAGGTGAGGCGGTTATTTACCGTCTTCGGTCTTGATCTCGGCCCATTTCTGTGAGCATTAGGAGAGACGGGGAGGTGAGGCTAGGTTGCCCGTCTTGCTTGGGACCGCATTGATGCAGAAGGGCCCGTGGTACCTTTTGTACAGTGTCGAGAATGAACTCAAAGTGACACGAGCCACCGGACTGCATGATGCACTCTGACACGGTTCCTGGTGGGAGAAGGCGCTGGTCGTTTCAATCCACCGCCCCCCGCATTGACAGACAGACAGAGCCAGGGTCAAATATGATGCGTACGCTGCAGTGCCGTCATCCTCACTTTGGCCGCCTCGTAAAAGTGCATCTCTTCCTTCGTGAGCTCCACCATGGGCGGTGGAGGAGAGGCGACAGAGCCCGATGATGGCGAGAGGGGCTCCTCCTTCATCTGAGCCCAAAACTCGTCGTCTCCGATGCCGTTGTCGACTGTTTGGCCGCCAACAGCGGCCGATACGGCCGGCCTTGCCGGTCCCTGTGGCGAAATGGTCTGCGGACAAAATGGATGCTGTCAGCCGAGCAGCCAAAGGCGGAGAGTGGTCATCTGCACGAGAAGAAACGCACGCTTGGCGACTTGGCCTCTTCGATCGTTTGACACACGGACCAATAGATACCATCCCGACGAGACTCCATCTGAAGCCACGAATGCAGCGTTGCACGACGAACACTCGACTGTTAGCCACCCACTCTTTATGCGCACAGTGAACCTCTTCCTTTGTCTCCTGGTGATATCGCACCTTGAAGAGGGCGACGCCGTTGGCCGTACTGCGGAGATTGGCCTGCACTGCTCGACTAGAGGCGCCGGAGAGAAAAAGTCAGCCGGTGCGAGAGACTGCGTGAAACAGTGCATGCGCGTACCGGATGTAGGTACTCGCGGAGGAATACTGCGATCCGTCCTTTCTTCGCAGATTCTTCCATTTCTGTTACAGTCAAGCAGAAGGTCAGCCCTTGCTGCGCCAATTCATGCTAAGATGAATTAATTATTCAATTGTTGCTGTTCTATACCTTGGTGACGTAATCGAGGATGTCCTCTACGCTCGCGGCACCGTCTCTTCTACCCGACTGCTTCACGATGGCCTTGGCGATCGTGACTGTGTGGCAATTAATTATTATTAGCGGACATTCACTAAAAAGGAGCCAACCACCGGAAGGCAGGAATAGAGAGAAAACGGCTCACACGTGCTTCCTTGTGTGTGGCGAATGCATTGCACGCGTGATGCTTGAGCGTTTGGGGGCAAGGTTGGCGAGACGCCCGATAAATTGATATGCATCCAAACAATAGATGCATGAAGAAAAAAATCGCGTGCATAATCGTGTAAATCGCGTAGCAACGATTGGGTTTTGGTGCCGGACTGCCAAGGGAACGTGCACGCAAGATTGCTTGGAAAAAGGTACCTTGCAAGTCAGAGAAGGCAGGCATCCCTTGCACGGAGGAGAGGGGATGGCAGTAGTCCTCTTCTTCGCTTTCATCGTCGGATTCGTCCAGGTGCAGGGAGGGTTTGCTGCCGTGCTTTGACATCGACATTATCATCGAAAGCGGCATGGAGGCTGACAAAGACGAAGAAGGTGTGATAGATGGTGCGAAAGCAGCAAGCGAAGGTTGGCCGGTGCCATCTTTGGATGAGGTAAGCGATGCTCGATCGATTCCGTTGGGCTTGCTTGTCTTGCCTTGCGGTTGCTGCTGCGGCGACGCTGCTTCGTCGCTGCCCGCGGCCCAGTCCACGGCCCAAAATGATAGCGAAGGAGAGGCCTTACCGCCTCCTCGCGCTTGATCCTCGACTGTGAGATGGGCCGCATCTTCCTGTTTTGTCGGGATGCTGCAGGTCTCGTCCGGCGACAAGCTGCGCACTGGCCTCGTCTTGTGTCTGACCATGTTTGGTACGTGGGTTGGTTTGCCTCGTCGTCTTCAAGGGGTAGTTTGGGCCGGTCGGTTGGTTGCTCACGACACAGAAGCAAAATCGATTACCCTCTGCCGCGAACCAACGACTTCCTCACACTAGTCACTGCTTGCTGCACAGGGAAGGAGCACAAAACGAAACAAGATTAGAACTTGAACCGAGGTGGACGCCAGGAGACGAGGCCAGCGGAAGAGAGGAGTTTTGACGTGTGCTCATGCACTCGCCGCAAGCATGCTAGCGAGCGAGCAAGCAGACACACACACTAGAGCAGCGAGCCAGCATTAGTGAAATGAAAGGGGTGCACCACGTACCCTGCTCAGCAGACCAACGTATTACTCTCACCTTGGCCCTTCTTCCTCCGCACTCCCCGAGCCACGAAAGCAAGCAGAATGACACTACTAAGACCGCAGCCTCCTTTCTCTACTTTTCTGCTAGCTCTTGCTGGTGCTCCTTCTTCCTTTGCTCGCCTTTCTGGCGCGCACTTGCTCTCCTTCCTTGCTGGTCTCACTTCCAAACGCAGACAACGACAACCAGCCCTTCTCCGGCCACCAATGACGACCTTTTCGTCCGGCTTCGGTTTTTGGCTACCCCCCCCCCCGCAACTCCGGCGGGCATCCCGTTCGTTACGCAGAGGGGCCTGCGCTGGCTGCAAAGACCGGTGCGCGAGCTGGTGGATGCTCGAGAAACAGGAGGTTGAGGTCGTCTGGGTGCTCTCTGGCACCACGAAATTTCACCCGGCAAATAAAACAACAATAAATACATCTAAGCAACTGAGATTCCCTGCTCTCGGCACGATGGAAGACTACAGCCCGCTTATCAAGGTGGTTGCCTCAATCATCGTTGTGGGCAAGGCGCGACCTGAGGATGATGCCAGCGTGGACGCTCTGCGGCAGCAGCTGCAGGTGGCCCTCGATACGCTAATAATCTACGTCGATAACGTGTTGAAACACATGAGCGAGCCCAAATTTCGAAAGGTGAAGAAGGCCCACCCGGCGTTTGCGCGAAGGATAGGATCTGTGCCGCCTGCCAAGGCTGCGTTTCACCTGCTGGGGTGGAAGGACGGCACCAAAGGAAGCGAAGACGAAGACTCCTACGTGCTCGAGATCACTGCGGCCAACCTCGAGGCCGTCGAGAAGCGTTTGCACTTTGCGCGTGGCGAGCTCGAGCGTGTCAAGCAGGAGCTGCTGCAGAGCGGTCCGAGATTCGTCGAACCCGCTCCTCCTCTCGGCCTCGCCGCCCAGCAGGGCTCTGGAGTGACCGAGCTGAGTCAGCTCTTCCCCCAGCTTGAAGGCGTCCACTGCCGCCTGCCTGCCGACTGGACCTTCATCAGAGTCGAGCCCACACGTGGCCTGGCTGTGTTCAAGTCGGGTACCCGCCCACCTCGTGCCTCTAGTGGGTGCACATGCATGTGACTCGAACGGCGAAGCTGCATGTCTGCTCACGTTAATGTGTACAAGTGGAGCAGAACCTGGGCGTGGTGATCAACTACCTGCCGCAGCCGCTGCAGCGAGCGTGGCTTGACGAAGCCTCGCTCGATTTCTACCGCCACAACTTGCGGCTTCACGCCGCCCACAACAAAGGTAGGGAGACCGCCCATCTCCATTCGCCTCTCGGCGTTGACACGGGCGTCGTCTGCAGGCGGCCTTGTGCAGTGTGACATCTGCCCGGGAGGCTACGTGGCCGGCATCACCAAGCGGGCGCAGCCAGAGGAATACGCCGGAGGTCGCGGCATCACCTACCAGCTCCACCTGCTCATTCCCGTACGCGATCGTCCGGCCCAGCGCCTCTCTCTCTCTCTCTCTCGCTCTGTTGCGCTCACTTCGGTGGCTGAACGTGCTTTGGCTGTGCAGGCGAAGCAGGGAGTGATCTCGGCCCTCATCTTTGCCGACGAGGGCAAGCAGACCGGCCTGCGCGAAGCGCTCATGATGGCCATCCGAGAGCAGGGCACGTTGCCAACTGGGCTGCTGCAAGGCTTGCCACCCCGTCCCACTAATCAACCAATGCATCCCACCTATCCACAGACCAATCGAAAGGCGTGGCAGATGGCAGCGACGCTTGGTTTGCCGATCCCTACGGCTACCCGCTCCCCATCGCTGCGCCCGCGGCTCGCAGCGTGACGCTCGATGTGCCGTTCACCACGACGGAAGCCCAGGAAATGGAAACGAGTAAGTGCAAACGCACGCGCATGCCCCATAACGAACGACTCAACTCATCTACCCTCTCTCTCTCTCTCTGTGTGTGTGTGTGTGTGTGTGTGTGTGTGTGTGTGTGTGTGTGTGTGTGTGTGTGTGTGTGGTGTGGTGGTACAGCAAGCGAGCAAGCCGCTTTGGAGGGCGAGTGGTTCAACCCTTGGCGAGAGATTGCCTATCCTCGCTCGAAAGCCGACGACCAGCAGCACGACCAGTGCGTCTTCTCTCTCTTCTCTCTCTCTCTCTCTCTCTTAAGAGCCATCTATCCGCTTGCTTTCCAGAGCGCACGCTAACAGCAGACTGCTGGCCCATGAAAACGAATTAGGGCCTTCGCGTTCCATCCGCTGTCGCGCGTGCGTGAGGCCCTTAACCGGCTGGCAGCGTGCATCGAAGTGTCGGACGAGGTGCGGGCGGCGTGCACGCCGACCGACAACCAGCCTCAGCGGGTGCACATCATTGACGACCTGCACTGCCTCATCCCTGCCCACTTCACCCACATGCCTGGTACGAGCGAGGGCCTCCTCCCCCGAATTCAATGCCAATCGTGGACAGTTTGATAACACGCACGTACGCACACAGCGTCAAACATGACGCACGGGAAAGTGTTTATTCGATCGGGATTCGAGGGCATGCTAGAGGTGTGCAACGTCACCCTCCAGCCCTCGTTCCCGGACTGCGGTCGGAGCCTGGAGGCAGCCAAGGCCATCGCGCGCCAGGTTCGTGCCGCCTCGCTTGCGCCGCCGCACGCGCTGGGCTCACTCTCCTTGTATGTTTATGGGCGAGTAGCATGTGGAGTGGGGCCACCTGAAGGTGCTGCACGGACCAATCGTGCGGCCAGGCGTGATCGCAGGCAGGCCGGGCATGATCAACGAGTCCGAATCTATACTCAACGGCAAGCCCGTCTACTCCATCGGTACGTTGGCATTTGCCTTTCATGTGTGACCTATCCGTCATGCCAACCACCTCTCTCACTCACTCGCACGCACTGTGTTTGTGTTCCGCACAGCGTTTTACACGCCACGGGGTGCCGAGGGGTCTCTCGAAGTATCTGTAGTGACGCAGCAGGGCAACCACGAAGAGGCCCGAAAGCGGCTAAACGCCATCGTCGCCTCCCTCGAATCGCCCTAGCCTACCCCTCCGCAACATCAACCCTTTTGCTTTTTTTATCTTTTTAATTTAATTTTAAATAAAACATGGATGCCATGCAGCCACATACAGCACCCTTCCGGTCCCTCAACTCCAGCTTATGCCCTCCTCACAATTACTGATGGCCCTATCCCCTGGTTCCTGCTCAGCTTGATCCAACCACTCTCAAGGATACCCTGCATGCCCTCACAGCCCTCAACAACTGTGCTCAGCTCCAGGCCTCTTATGAGTACATGGTATCTCTCTTCAATAATCCTCCTCATAAGCACCTACTTGTGAATCCATTTCAGTGGGTTTATTACAACTATGCTGCTTCTCAAGCCCATGATACTCTTCCTGCTTCCATTATCACCATGAGTAAAGCAGAAGATATGTGGGTGTGAGGTGCCCTTCACACTCCAGATATAAGGGTCCAGCCAGGTCTTGAATGACCAACATTCAAGCAGGATAAGGGGCTCTGGCTTATGAATATCGTTGGAGTACCAAGTGTTGAGCCCTTGCACAAAGTCCTCCACAGTAAACACACAAGGATTGTACTTCATGCCCACAACAAATGTGGAGAACATCTGATCAATGTCCTCATGGGTGTGCCCCACTGGCAGAAAAGAGATGGTGATATTACAGAAGACTCAGTGTTGTGCACCAGCCAGTGACAGTAAGCCAGCATGTACTTGTTCTTGTTCTCATGACTGTGATTATCAAGCTGCAGGCATAAGGTTGTAGGCTGTATGCCTGCTGCTGGGCTTGCAAGGTGGCAAGTAAGGTGGTGGTGCAGCAAGGAGAGGGCAAAGTCTGGGCCACAGCCAAACTGAGAATTGGGTGTGGGACATCCAAACTGATATACCACACAATAAATGGTAAGTCCCTAGGCATGGCAATGGTGTTGATGTGTAGGAGAATTCATGGAATTTGATTTTAACTCAAAATTTAAAAATCAAATCAGGATATTGCATGTCTCTGATTACCTATTGGACACCTCCATGGTGCTTGTGAGCAGTGTACACTTGAGAAAGCAGAGATAAGATACTGCTGAAAGCAGTGGAATGCAACAACAAACAATGCAGCTTACCAAAAACAGAAAAAACTTGATGAATTAAGGTAGGAAACTCAAATGACAGCTAAACTCCAATTGGCTGCTGGTCCACCAAAATTCTGATTGGGCGCCCTGAAGCCTTATAAGTTGGAGGGGCCTCAAAAATCATTTCTCATAGTTGCCCAGCACCAGACAAACAATATGGGGAAGGACAAGCTACCACCTACCCAGTTGACCAGTGGAATTCCATTAATAGTCACTGAGTGCAGAGACCCAAAGTGTTGGTGAAATGGATGCTTCAGCAACCCCAGTGGAACAAGCTTCAGGTGAGGGACCTTAACAGCAAGACCCTTGGTGCTCTACAAAATATGTGCACAGTACTTATACTTTGCCTTTTCAAATTCTGACAGTTCATATCTAATTTGATGTTAACCATTAGCAGGAATTCTTTGCTGAAAAAAAATAAATAAAATAAAAAGCAATCAGAACAATGATATTTTGATAAAATATAACATTGTGTACACATATACACAATGCTGAAACCATCCAACCTATATGTATATATTTCATCACATACACATACATGATGCTTTTAGATAATTTATCAATCAACAATATGATTTTCATTGTTTAATGAGATGAGATGATTCAACATTGTTTTTTTGTCTGCTTTTCTATCATGTATGCCTATGCATTAGGAACTGACCATTATTTCATTCAGGAGTCAATAGTTGAGGACTCACAACCTATTTCAACTCCTGAATCCACAATTAACCATGGACAAGCTGTTGGTGCAGCCACTTCACAAGGAGGAATCAGTGCTCAACGATCTGAATACCTGGTCATCAACAGCAACCATCACATGGATCCTGGCCAAAAATTTTCCTGGTTATGTGACATTGCTGATGTATGCCCCTGCTTTATCTTGTTACCCATGGTATTAAGATATCTTACTTCATCTTAAAAGGAGGGACTGAGTGATGCTGATGTACAGCTACTTGCCTGGGTCCAAAATCATCTTCATGATGAAGCTGCTGTCCATAGCAACGAATGGGAGGAGTTCTTCAGCATCAAGGATGCCTTGGCCAAAAGGAATACTGGGTAATGCAGGGTGGCCACAAGCAGATCCTCTGGGACAAATTTCTGAACTCCTGAGTACGCATCCCCTCCATTTCTTTAGTGCATATGTGTGATTTCAACCTCCATGCCTTACAAACATTGACTGTGTACACATATGTGATGGCTGAAACCTGTGTTTGTAGCCCTCAACTGCCTTGACAACGCCAACCACAATGCAGCCTATCAGAAACTAGGGCCAGAAGCAGTGGCGCAGGAGTGGACAGAAGCTTGAGGACCACTACACCCAGCAGGAGTGTGCCATGCCATTCACACCACTCTACCTCTGAAATCTGGTAGCTACCAACAAGGCTCTCCTCAGTACCAAATTGGTCTTGTTCAGAATGCTCTGAACATAAAGGGAGGGGCAAGGACATGGAGTTCACCAAGAAAGGTACTCTGTTCCAGAGCTTCTGTGGTCGTATACACATACATGGTTCATTCTAAATCTTTCATGTATACAGATTTCAAGGTGATGGTCAACAAGTTTGATTGCCAGGTTCAGTTTCTGCATCTGGTACAGATGGAATGCCTTGGTATGTGCCAATGCCTCATCCTTGTGTTCTATCAAACTTATCATTGCTGGTGTGCAGACACCTACTGCATTGAGCACTGCTTGTGCTGGGGTCTTGTCAGTGGTGTCTTCTGGCGTTGATGTCAACAAAGAATTGGTTGTAGCAGGGGTAAAATGATTCCAATCTACATTGTCATCGCTGAGCATCCCAACCTGGTCATCGAAAAGCCAATGACAAAACCACTGTGTATGCGTATGTGATGGAATGGCAACATCAAAATGTGAGCAAAATCAGTGCAAGAGAAGAAATGCTTGTTTAATCATTGCATAATAGATAATACATGATGCAAATTAAATGCAGCTCTATTTAATTGAAACTCAGCATTTATAAATCAAAAACCAAGGTACACATGTAGATGATTAGGATGCCTGCATGGGGCTTGTTTGACACTGCTGTTATATGAGCTTGCAGGATACATTATCTCAGCATGTCACAAGCTGCAATCAAATTCACATGAATTCTCCTATGTGTCATCAACATTGCCATGCCTATGGACTTACCATTTTTTGTGCGGTGTGTCAGTTTGGCTGTCACACTCCCAATTCTTCCAACATATACATGCCCATGATTGTAACCAAGGATCACCTCTACAAGCTATATTGCAGAGCAATGATGCAGCAGGGCTACCAAAACAATGGTCTGATTAAGCCATCAACATTCTTTAAGCTCTTTCACACAGAGCATAAGAATGTCAAGTTTCCCAAGTTCTGTGTCCTGGGCCTGTGTAGCATATGTGCATCAACAAACAACTGATTAATCAGCGCATGACAACAGCACAGAGGGCCAAGCTGAAGAAGCAAAAGTTTGAGCATTTGCGCCTTATTGAAAAGGAGCGCAAGATGTATCACCTTCATCAGCAGGAAGCAAGCACTGATCCCAGTGGTGTCTTCTCTGTGATTATGGATGGTTCAAGTGATGTGATACTTCCCATGCTGGTGCCTCTCCCATCTTCCTGGAAGGACCTGCACCTCTTCAAGCTGGGCATTCATGGTTTCATCAACCATGGCCTCAAGAGACGCTTGCTTTACTTACATATTGGTCAGTTTGGCTGTGGCCCAGACTTTGCCCTCTCCTTGCTGCACCACCACCTTACTCACCTAGCATGCCCAGCAGCAGGCATCCAGCCTACAACCTTATACCTGCAGCTTGATAATCGCAGTCATGAGCACAAGAACAAGTACATGCTGGCTTACTGTCACTGGCTGGTGCACAACACTGAGTCTTCTGTAATATCACCATCTCTTTTCTGCCAGTGGGGCACACCCATGAGGACATTGATCAGATGTTCTCCACATTTGTTGTGGGCATGAAGTACAATCCTTGTGTGTTTACTGTGGAGGACTTTGTGCAAGGGCTCAACACTTGGTACTCCAACGATATTCATAAGCCAGAGCCCCTTATCCTGCTTGAATGTTGGTCATTCAAGACCTGGCTGGACCCTTATATCTGGAGTGTGAAGGGCACCTCACGCCCACATATCTTCTGCTTCACTCATGGTGATAATGGAAGGGTGCAGCTGAAAACCAAGGACTACCACTCCAGTTCCTCAGCTTGGATGGGCCCCTACCATTTCCTTGAGTCATGTCCCACTGATGGCCCTATCCCCCTGGTTCCTGCTCTGCTTGATCCAACCACTCTCAAGGATACCCTGCATGCCCTCACAGCCCTCAACAACTGTGCTCAGCTCCAGGCCTCTTATGAGTGCATGGTATCTCTCTTCAATAATCCTCCTCATGAGCGCCTACTTGTGAATCCATTTCAGTGGGTTTATTACAACTATGCTGCTTCTCAAGCCCATGATACTATTCCTGCTCAGCCACTTGACCCACCTTACTGTGCTGGCCTCACCCTGACAGGCAAGGCCACCTGTGATCTCACCACTTGTAAGCCTGATGATGGTGCAGTGTGTGGTGAAAAAGGAAGTGTTTGGCTTGGCTTGGTGAAGCGCACTACAAGGGCCCAAATCTTCCTCAACTGGTTAGAGGAAGATGATGATGGGTCATTCCACCTGGTGCCTGATGGTCGACTTGTTGCCATTACCTATGGAGCAATGATGTGTGCTGATGTCCATGCATGCAGATGTCTCACTTGACCTGAACAACTGCATGAGACCTGCACTATGAAAGCGACTATTGGACATGCATGAGAGGTACTTGCAACAGTTGGCCCATGACAAAATCAAACAGGACTGCATATGTGTATGTGATCCAAATAAAACCATTTCCTGATCCGATTTTCTTGTTGCCCCAATTCCAATGTCAAAACACATGTGGACCACATACATGCACATGATCAGAATAAAACAATTTCTTTATCTGATTTTCTTCATGTGTTGAACTGTGCACACCACCTGCACATTGGGCTCTCACCCTTGCACAATTACTCAACAACACCATCAATAGCCTTCTCTTTTTTGGAAATGCAACTGACATCACTAAATGTTGGCTAAAGGAAATTGCCTCTAAAGCACCAATCCATTTAGTGCTCTTTGCATGTGCCTTCTTCAGAACCTACACACAAGCTTTCCCATTCAAGCTCTGATTGTTCACCAGAAAAGCACAAGAAGCACCACTGGAGCACCATCTCAAATCCAACACACATCAGATTTGATTCTTTCTCATTTTCACCTCCTTGGACATTTTGCTCCTTGCAATCAAGAACCTTATTTCCCACATTCAACCCATATCCCCCTGTATCAGTGGCAGGTTCAGTTCTATGGCTGACTACACCAGCAGCATCTTCGGTACCGCCCAAAGAAAAAAAAAGATAAAATGGAGATATTAAAAAAACGCCATAAGGAAAATACGAACGCCGACGAGCCATGCATGTATCACCGCCGCAGACCAACACACAGTACCACCACAACAGCGACTGCACGTAACTTGCAGTCAGGTTACACGACCATACAACTGCCTCTCCACACACGAACGCGAACGTCATCGGCCACGCTGCGGCTGTTCAGCCCATCTGCTGAAAAAACAAATTACAGTCATCAACATACGCCACACAAAGAAGAAATGGACTCACGCACGAGGAAGCAATCCGCTGGAGTGAAGGTATGCCAGGCGCAGGAGGCTAAAGGCGATTTTACAGTTGTAAATTACTTTTTGTGGCACGTGCAGGCTCAATTCAACGTGGAGATGACCTGCCAGAGCTGCGTGGAGGGCATCACGGCAGCCTTGCGGGCAGTGCATGGCGTGACCGTTCTCGACGTTGACCTCGAGAGAGGTATTATTTATCTATTTTGTTTTCGTTTTTAATTTATTTTTAGGTTTTTATCTTTTAAAAATATTTTGCCTCAGGCGAGGTGGAGCTGGTGACTCAGAGTGTGCCGGTGGAGAAGCTGCTGCGAATCCTGCGCGAGACCGGCCGAACGGCATCCCTCCAGGGCCTTGGTGGCGGTACGTACGCACGCGCAGTTTTCCAGGGGCACGACACTGCCAGGCGCTTCAACGCACGTGTGTGGTCGTGCAGAGGGCGAGCAGCTGGGGTCGGCAGTGAGCCAGCTCGAGCCGGCCAACGGAAGCAAGGAGGGCCCGCACGCCACGGTGCGCTTCGCCCAGGTTTCGCTCGACCGATGTCTCGTCGAGGCCATCCTCGATGGGTTCCCTCCCGGTACCGCCCGACTTGATGATGTGATGACACCGCCTGGCCGCGTTTCTCATGTATGTTTCGCTGCCCGTAGGCGAGTACGATCTGGCGGTACACGAGTTTGGCGACATCTCCGAGGGTGCTCGCACAGTGGGTGATGTGTTTGGACAACACAGCAACCCCGATGCCAAGCCCGCCGGTGAGATCGGGCGCGTCGAGGTCGGCCAAAACGGAGTACGCGCTCTCCCTCTGTCGCGCTTGGGCGTCGCCGAGAAGGTCTCAGATGTTACCCAGCGCCTGACGTTCATGGGGCATGCACATTCAGGAGGGCACCATCATGACCGAGAACAAGCAGCTCAAGGTGTGGGACATCATCGGGCGGAGCGTCGTTGCCAGGCCCAGCGGCCGCGGAGCGCTCGGCATCTCGTTTGGCGTCATCGCTCGGAGCGCGGGCGTGCGCGAGAATCCCAAGAAGATCTGCCGATGCGACGACCCCGACTTCTAACACGCCGCCGCTCACGCAAAGATAAAACAAACATTGCTATTCAATCCAGACATGTTGGTGGTTGTCGCCGGGACCAAGCGAGCAAGATGGGTTGGTGGCTGCGTCTCCACACATCTACAGCTTCTTGAGGATGTAGGCGGCCATGGCCTTGACGGCGGCAAAGGTCTCCTCGCCCGTCGGGACGATCTCGCTGGGCGGCAACACGAAGCCGTAGCGACCTGCCGAACAGAGACATCAGCCTCGGCTGCCCAATTGAGAGAAGCAGGGGGGAGAGGGAGAGCAGCGGGGTGAAGCCTTGACGTGTGGACGCTGCCCGTACCGGTGTCCCTGAGCTCGACGGCGAACGAGTAGGTCACGTTGGCCACGCCGAACGTCCAGTCCACGGACGAGCCCGATGCGGGGTAGATGGTCGTGGCAATGTTGCCGTACTGGTACTTGGTGCCGTGCACCGCCGCAAGCGCGCTGACGCACTCTGTTGTTTAACGACCACGACGACAGCGTCGCGACCGTTAGAATGTCAAACACGCGTAGAGAGGAGCAGTGCAAGGGCACCCTTGGTGGCTTCAAGCAGGTCGGCGTAGTTGGCGGGCAGATTGGTGGTGTAGCCCCAGGGCTGGAGTGGTTATGGCGTCCCACGCATACCGCAAGTGGGCACACGCGAGAGGTTAGTTGTCCGCCGTGGAAGGAAGCGGATGAGCAGGGCGAGTACCGTCATCCACAGCTGAGAGTAGGAGTGGAAGTCGATGTAGCCGAGCATGTTGCGCTTGGACTTGATATACTCGGCCAGCGCCGTCTCCTCGGGTTCGGAGAAGCCCTTGGGACCTGGTCGCCGCGCATTCGGTGACCTTTAGAACGGCGCGACCCGCCACCACGCAACGTACGGGAGGCGGTTGTCCTGTACCCATGTAGTCCTCAGCGCAGGTGTTGGAGCTCGATCCACCCTCGCCCCAGTGGAACTCCCAGTTACGGTTGGTGTCGACGCCAACACAGGCCATCCAGCTGTTCTTGTTGATGCGGCTGCACAACAGATATCAAATTTTGTTATTCATTTCAAACATAAAATTACGTAGTTTGCATGAGATCTGCGTACCGGTTCTTCCTCCACATGCGGTCGGTAGTCCAGGTGTAGACGTAGCCGTCCGCGTTGACGATGGGGATGATGCTCCACTCAATGTTGTCCACAAACTTGGTCACCTGCAGGTCCTGTGATCATAGGAAACCGCAGTAGAACGTGAGGCCGACTCCTTGTACGCAGCTCTCTCGCTCCTCGTCTGCGGGCATGCGTGTGGCTGTTGTTAGAGGAGTTGCTTACCTTGCCGTAGAGCGTCACGAGCTGGTGGGCAATCCAGGCGTTGGTCATGGGGCTGATCCACTCACGGGCGTGCTGGCCACCGTTCAGGGTGATGCCCACCTTGCCTGTCGGAGCCGGGTGAGATAAATGACTTTGTTTTCCCACACTGGGCATGGGGGAACAACCATTGACGTTCTTCTGCGAAGTGATGATGACACCGTTGATGTCACGGCCCTCCACGGTCTTGCCGATGGTCTTGTGTGGTGGTGGAGGTCAGTCTGTCGTTGACGCACTGGTGGAGAGTGGGAAAGTCGTACGATCTTAGTGACAAGCTCGGGGTACTGCTTGGCCAGTGCGCTCAGGAAGTCGTTGAATTCATCGAGCGAACGGAAGCCGCCAAAGAACGAGTCATTCGCCGCACGCTGTTGGAGTTTAATAATTATTATTGTTTATGTTTTTATTATTTGTTGCTGCCAATTGGCGCAGGCGGCATAAATTTATTAAAATAAGAGAGCAAGGTGTACCTGAATGCTGAAACGCTCGAGATCAACCAGGGCTTGGAGGTCTTCAATCATGACGGTGTAGGGGATGTTGAGCGCGTCGACGTGAGGCTGGAGTACGTCGGGCACCTGTACGTCGGCCCACTCCGGATGCTCGGCCCACAGGTCAAGCCCGAGGGCGCGCACGGCAGCGCCCAGCCTCACCCGTCGCTCGCCGTCGAGGTCGTCCGCCAACCCAAACCGCAGCACCTTGTGGCCCACGAACGAGGTCTTGACGTCCGCCGACACTACAGAGGCATACAGCGCGACCAGGCACAACGCCACTACCAACGTGCTCGCCTTCATCATCTTCGTGGTACGTCTCGAGTTATGTAAAGGTGGGACGCAGGGATAAAGCGGAGTATGTCGGCGCCGACAGCGAAGGCGATGGACCTTTCCCCCAACTTGAAGTTTCGTGTCTGGATTTTTTATGGAATTATAAATCCTGTTTTTTCTTCCGCATTTGTAAAAGCAGGAAAGGAGAGCGATGGAAGGAGCGCGGGAGGGCAGAGCGGTGTGGGCGTTGGCATTGCATGGGGGAGCAGGAACCATCTCCCGCTCAGTGTCGCTCGATCGCCGCGAGGAATACCTCAAGGGCCTCAGCCTGGCGCTGGACGTCGGTGTTCGCATCCTCGCCCAAGGGGGTATCTCGCCTCACATCCTAATACAAATAAATACGCATTATTGATATTTATTTGACTGCTTTCTTGAGGCCAGGTACGGCACTGGACGCCGTGGAGGCGGTTGTGCGTGAGCTGGAGGACAATCCGCTCTTCAACGCCGGACGTGGTGCGGTATTCACGCATGATGGCACTGTGGAGCTAGATGCCTCCATCATGGATGGTCGCACGCTGTCCTGCGGTGCCGTGTGCGGTGTCAAGTAAGTGTGGCAACTTGGCATCTGCGCACTCGTGCCCACTCTTACACTGTCCTCATCGACCAGAACCGTCAAGAATCCAATATCGCTGGCCCGGCTGGTAATGGAGAAGACGTCGCATGTCCTGCTTGCGGGCACTGGCGCCGAGCAGTTCGCCGAAATGGTTGGCGTCGAGCGCTGCGAGAACTCTTACTTCTACACCGAGAATAGGTTCGCCGCTCCTCGTACACGCATAAAGAGTGAGACAATTATTTATTAAATTATTATTTATTATCGACAGGTATCGATCCCTGCAGCAGGCCAAGGAGGCGGGCGCGGTGGAGTTGGACCACGCTGGGACGACCAACGTGGACACCAAGATCACGCCCGCGCAGCTTGCGGGCACCACCCCCGACGGCGCGTCGGCTACAAAGGACGAGGCGGCGCACGTCAAGGGCACCGTGGGCTGCGTGGCCCGCGACGCAGAGGGCAACCTCGCCGTGGCCACGTCGACCGGCGGGATGACCAACAAGCGGTGGGGCCGGGTCGGCGACTCCCCCATCATCGGCGCCGGGTCGTACGCCAACAACAGGTCGTGCGCCGTGTCGTCGACCGGGGCCGGCGAGGAGTTCATTCGGCACGTGGTGGCGCACGACATCTCGGCCCTCATGGAGTACGGCGGCCACTCCCTGGCGCAGGCCGCCGACCTGGTCGTCCACACCAAGCTCGCCAAGGTTTGTCTTGCCTCTCCCCACACTCACCTACGCATGCTGTGGCGTGTGCCGGCCCAGCTGCACACTCTCGCTCACAGCGTTGTGTGTCCGTGTTTGTGTGTGTGCACGACTCGTGAACACAGGGCGATGGCGGAGTGATCGCGGTGAGCAAGGACGGGGAGGTGGCGATGCCCTTCAACAGCACGGGCATGTTCAGGGCTGCGGCGGACAGCAACGGTCCGTATACTCGCCTCGCCCGAGAGCCAGGCCACGGGCTAACCCCGTTGATCCTACAGGACTGCGCGTGGTGAAGATATGGGAGTAACTCGACTCGGGCGAGTGTGTGGCAGGGTCGCGGGGCCAGCTCGCCTCCTCCAATACGAGAAAAAGACCGTTAGTGCTGCGTGTACATGAGATGATCCTGATGCATTCTACAGACGTTTGCTGTCTCTTGTCTGGCCCACTGTAACAACAAAACATGCGGGACAAAGAGTGACGACTACGACGAGGACGAGGGTGGCGAGGCCAACGCGGCGGGCTGTGCGGTGGGGGCGGACGGCAGTGGCGGAGAGGAGGCTGGCGGCTGGTCACGGCGATCGGTCGTTGACGAAGCCAAAGAGAGGGAAGTGACGGAAGGGGGTGGTGGCGATGATAACGATGATGATGACGAGGCCGATGCGGTCGACGATGGTGAAGAGGAGGCGAACACCACATCGGTGGAAGAAGCGGAAGCAGTGGAGGCGGATGCGGAGGACGACGCAGATGCGACGCTCGGTCCGTGGGCGGCCTGGCCGGATGCGGGCGGCGAGGCGGCCGTCGGTCCTGTCGGCACCAAAGTGGCCGTTGGCGTAGGAATGGGCGTCGGCGCAGGGGTAGTCGTCGTCGTTGGCGTTGATGTCGACGCATCGGAAGTCGTGACCACCAATGGCACGGCAGACGAAGAGGAGGAGGAGGAGGAGGAGGAGGAAGCGAGGAGCGAGGCCGAGAAGAAGGGGGGGCTGACGGGGGCAGCGTAGACGGTCTCCCAATCGCCCTCGGCGAAGGGATTCTCTTCGATGATGACGGGTACCGGGTTGGCCATCCCGTGGTTGGTGAGAAAGTCCAACTGCGGGTTGTTGCGCACCGCGCAGAACACGTGGTATGGCACCAACGACACTCCCTGCGCACACGCACACGCACACGCACGCACACGAATGAGAGAGAGGGATCGCATGGGCGATGGTTGGGAGGCTAGGTGGCTCTACCTCGTGTGGGCCTCCCGCTCGGGCCTTCTCCTGGCCTCGGCACACGACCAGCGAATCCCGCACGAGGTCGCGCGCGAAGCAGAACGCCAACTGGAAACCCATGGGAGAACACATCGCAAAAACAGGGGCGCGTCAGTCTCATAACACCACGCCCCCCCCCCAAACCTCTTCGAAGGGCAGAGGGGAGATTCCTAACCTTGCACAAGAGGTTCTCGGCGGTGTGGCCCTGCGGCGTGTTGGTGTCGAGTGGAACGTCGATCTCCTCCAGCATCTTCGGTATCTCCCCGCCCAGGAACGGCCTCTCGCGAAAGTGTTCGTAGAGCTTGGTCCTGACTTCGGCGAGGTGGGCGTTGATGGGATCTTTGACCACGTCCATCTCTGAGACCAGAGCCGGGAGGAGAAAGACCAACGCGTTATGCATGCACGAGGCCCCGCCCGCGCAAAGAGGCGGGTGTGAGGGAGGGAGAGTAGTGGCTTCAGACCAGGGGCGAGTGTCGTACCGATGGGCTCGGGCTTGATGGACATCAGGCCGGCAGCCGGGGCGGTTGCGGGAGAGGCATCCAAAGAGGCGCCGCTGGGTGTTGTGGTCGTAGTAGTCGTGGTCGTCGTCGCCAAAGACGTCGATGGCTGCGGCGAGGGCGGGACCGAGGTGCCGGGCGAGGTGGGCACATGCTTCCACGGGGTGAGCGTGGACACGATCGCAGTCTCTCCCAGCCGTTGCCTGATCAGATGCGTCATGACCGCCACGACGACGTCGACGATGACGAAGAGGGAATGAATGAGCGGAGGGGTCGCCGATTCTCATTGTTTGCTGTGCTTGGAGCGTACCTGCACAGCTTCTGCGTGGCCTTGAACGACTCGAGTGGGAGGTGCGTGCGGCCGCAGAACTTGCAGTGTCGCACGACTGGAATCTCCACCTCCACCGACACCTCCACCTGTTTGTGGCGTGCAGACGCTCATGAGAAATGAATAGTGCGCGCCCACATGTGGGCACGGTCACGCAACGCTACGAGCAATGTAGAGGTCGGCCAAAGGCTGGAATGTGCATACCGAGGGCACCTTGTTGTGCTGGCGGCACCACAAGACCACCTTCTTGGTGGGGATGTCGAGCTGCTTTTTGCTCCGCACGTATTCCCTCACTTTCCTCGCGCGCTGCCACTGTTTGTGTTCGTGTGTGTGTGTGTGTGTGTGTGTGTGTGTGTGTGTGTGTGTGTGTGTGTGGTGGATGGATGATTGAGAAATGGAGCAAATGATCAGTGGAATTCGAGCGAGGCAGTACCTCGGTGGACTTGCGCTTGCCCAAATTCCACGCACGGAAGGCGTCGTCGCTCTTGGCGAACGAATAGGGCAGGACAGCCTGGCCACGCTTGTCCGCAACGACCGGGAAGAGCGCGCACGCCTCGTCGAGCAGCTCCTCCACGTCGTCTGCAAACACAACGATGGGCTGCGGCGGAATGCTGACGTCGGCCAGCGGGTCGGCCATCTGCGGCTTCTGGTCGACGACGGCCATCGATTGATGTTGGGCAGCCGCCACAGCGCTGGGCCTGGCCTCGAGAGCCGGTCGACCTGCCGCTGGTGGCGACGGCGCGGGAGTCGGCTGTGCCGTTGGCGGCCGCGGCAGGGCAGCGTCGACGGGCACAGCCGAGGGTTGCAGTTGGGCCAGGGCCGGCGACGGCGACAGAGCCACGAGGGAGGCCGGCAGAGGCAGCGGTTGGTAGGAAGCCGGGGCGGAGGCAGGAGAGGAAGGCGGGGCGGGCGAGGGAGCCGCAGCGGGCTCCGGCGGAGCGGCGCTGGGCGCTGCAGCAGCGGGTGGGACAGAGGGAGGCGGCGGAGCGGCGACGGATGCGGAGGGCGGGGAGGCCGAGCCGGGGAGCGATGTCGTAGTTGCCGGCGCAGTGGTGGTCGCAGCGACTGGCTGAGCGCCGGCGCTCGTGGGGGCAGGAGCAGGTGGTGAGGATGAAGAGGCTGACGTCGCTGGCAAAGGCGACGGTGGCGATGACGTAGACGACGACGAGGGAGCGAGGTCGCCTGCGATCGACGCGGATGGGAGAGGGGAGGGCGATGTGGCCTCGTCGGCCGCTACCGATGAGGCCTGGCTCGCGGCTGTGGTTTGCGGCTTCTCCTCCAACGTCGACTCTGACTTGTCCTTTGGGCCTTCCGTCGGCCTCTCCTCGCCCTCGGTCGTGTCCATCGCGTTGACTTCACTGCCAGCATCGCCAGCAGCAGCCGTCGCGCCATCGTCGTCATCGTCGAGATCGATGATGTCGATGTCCTCTTCCTCTTCCTCGCGCGTTCGCTTCTTCACCACCGTCGCCTCCATTCGCTCGTCCTCCTTCTCCCCCTCCCCCTCCTCGTTGTCCACCTTCTCGGCCTTGACCTTGGCTCGCTTCCTGCCGCGGCCCTCCTCCTTGATCTCATTCTCTTCCTCCTTTTCTTTCTCTTTTCCCTTCTTCTCCCGGAGGCTCTCTCGCTCGCGCTCCTTCCTTCTCTCGTGCTCGTCTTCGCTGCGTCGCTCGGACCGTTTGGCCTTCTTCGCGTCCCTCTCCTCCCGCTCCCCGCCGTGCTCCTCCTCGCGCGCTCGCTTGCCCAGCGCTGCCCCGCCGCCACTGCCTCCTCCCGCCTGCGGCTGCGGGGGGCGCGAGCTCTCGGGCGGGGCCTGCTGTCGCTTTCCGGCCGTGGCAGGCGAGGGGCTCTTACCGCTGCCCGCGCGCTTGGTGGTCACCTCCTCGCTCTTGCCGCCGGCGTCTCTCGTCCTCTCCAGGCTCGGTTCCAGCTTGAGCGTCGAGGAGTTGCGCTGTCCGGCAGCCGAAGCCGTCGGCCCGCCAGTCGTGCCGCTGCTGCTGCTGCTACTGTTGCTCGCACTAGTGGTGACAGTGGTGCTGGTGCTGGTGTTGGTGCCGGCGCTGGTGCTGGTGGTGTTGGCGGGGCGCTCCTCCTCGAAGAATCGTCGGCTGAGCTCCACTTCGACCGGCGTCTCGCCGCCCAGCATTTGCAGGCCGGAATGGGTTTGGTCCAACTGGTCACCAAAAGGAAATGGTCGAATCGTCGTCAGTCTTGAACTCAATCAGAAGGAGGGTGGAGGGAGCGGCATCGCTGCACAGCCAAAGAGTGGAGCACCCGGTACCTTGAGGTGGTGGATGATGTCCACGGGCTTGTTTCGCGTGTCCACAAAGTGAAGCTGCACGCGAACCGGAAACTCGCCCCAGCCTGCAGCACGTAGCCGAAAAAACAAAAAAAAAACAAAAAAAACAAAAAAAAACATCAAGATCAAACCCAGCCTCGACGCTTTCGAGGAGGACGGGGGAGTGGGCTAGGGCGTACCCCTCCGCGTAAGGTGGAACGGCGGATGCAAAACTTCGACCACATCGTTCGGTGCAAAGCTGGGGTGCAGGAAGAACCTCACCTTCTTGACAAAATGGCTGATGTCCGGCTCCTGCGTTGCCACCAATTAAAAACGTTGATCCAAGTTGCTCACAGCCGCTTTCCTCTTTTGAGAATCGCCTAAGACAAGCAATTAGAGGGAGGGAGGGCTACCTCTGCCGGTCCGCGCACGTAGACCATCCATTTGTGCGTTGACCTGGCGTCGCCGTCTCTAGAGTCTGTTGACCAATTAGTATCGCACGAACAAATGAATAAATAAAATAAAATAAATGACGCAATAACGAAGCCGGGAAGCATTTTGGACGAGACACGGCGAATTTACCGGTGGGAATGAATTTGGAGGTGTTCCCCACGATGACCTTCTTCTTCCGATAGAATCGCGAGACGTTCTCTGGCACCTCGCCCTCGCTCAAGGTAGACTTGGGGCGCGGGTTCTCCGTCTGTGATTGAGGGGTCAGCTGGGAATGGGCGTGACTTTGTGGCGTGGGTGGTGGGTCACCTGTGCAGGAGTGGCGGCGCGGGGGTAGTAGATCATGGCGCCGTCGAGGCGGCAGGGGTCATCGGCGGGCACTTCGGCTTCGTTCACCACGGTGCCGCAGGCGAGCACAGCATCGGCGTGCGTGGCGAACTTGATCTTGTGCATGATGCGGCAGTGGTTCACGAAGCCCAACACGTTCAGGAACTTCTCCCGCTTGCACGTTGGACAGATCAATCTGCGCACCGCAACCAAGAAACGACATTCAGCAAGCAAGCAAGCAAGCAAGCAGACAGGACGAGGACGCAACGTACTGCACGAACGAGTTGTCTGGCCTGCGCGCATACAAGGGACCGGCCTTGGGCGAGATCTTCTGCCGCTTCCGCTTGGCCCCTGTACGCGCCACGGAAGCAAGCGCGAGAGTGAGAGAGTGTGGATGTGTGGATAAGTGGATATGTGGCAATTCGCCAGCGTAGGCCAGAATCAAAGGCGACGGGGCAAGAGGGCTATACCGCTTTCGTTGCCGCTTTTGGCTGTCGCTTGCTTCTCCCGCTCCCGCTCCTTCTCCCGCTCTGCTTGCTTTCGTTTCGCCTTGTCCTTTTCCTTGCCCTTTTCCGTGTCCTTCTCCTTGCCCTTGCCCTTGTCGCTCCCCTTCTTTTCTCGTTCCCGTTCGCGGTCCTTCTCGCGGTCTCTGCCCGCGTCGCTCCCATGCTTCTCCCTTCGCTGCTTCGCCGTTGTCGTCGTGGTCGTGGTGGCGTTCGTTCGCTGCTGGGCCTCGCTGAAGTCGGCGTCCGAGAGCGCCTTTCGTCGCTCGCCGGCCCTCTCGGCGCCCGCTCGTCTCTTTTTCCTCTCCTCGCGAACCCGCTTGAGCCTCCGCCCTTCCTCCTCTTCGCTCTCGTTCTCGTTCTCGTCGGCTTCTTCGTCATCTCCATCTTCGCTGTCGGACATGCCCAGCCGCATGTAACCCCCTGCGACCACACCAGGGTTTGATCAGTCAAGACCACACACACACACACACACACACACACACACACACACACACACACACACACACACACACAAGCACAGCCGGCATGGCGTACGATTGGCCCAGGCCTCGTGCAGGCGCTCGAGGATCATCTCGCCCTCCTGCAGGCGATCTTCGATGAGCCGCAGCTCGCGTCGCTTGTATTCGATCTCGACGTCGAACTGCACGGCAATGATGCGCCGAATCTTCTCCAGCGTGGCCTCATCTGGAAACAGCCAATGTCAGCACAGAGACTCAACGTGCATTCTACGCAGGCGCGTGTCTGTGGAGCGCTACCTGTAGGAATGCCCTCGACCATCGGAGCGGGCGGCTGGAGAAGCGGCGTGGCGGGCGGCGAGAGCGGCGGTTGGGAGGGCGTCGGTGGCGGCGACATCGGGTGCAGCATGGGCGAGCGCGGCGGCCCTGCCGCGTGTCCGTGCGCGTGGTGCACGGGGCACGCCTGGCACGTGCAGCACGTGGCCGCCAAAGACGAGGACGAAGAGGTGGACGAAGAAGCAGAGGAGGAGCTCGTCGGGAGTGTGGACATCGAAGACGACCGGGACAGGGACGAGGGAAGCGGGGGAGGAGAGGTGGGCGAGGGCAGAGCGCCGGCGGGCGCCGACGCCGAGAGGGAGATCCCCATCGATGACGGCGAGGGCGACGGCCGCTGTGTGCGCACAGAGGAGGGAGACGCCGGGGACGACGCGGCCGGTGGGGAGGGCATGCGCCGCCGAAGGCCCAGCGAGGGAGGACGCCGCCCTATCGTCGACGCCAGCCGTCGCGGCGGTGATGGCGGGTCCGCATTCTTGTCGTTGTCTTCACTTTTCTCTTCCTCTTCTTCGCTTGTCCGTGGAGCAATGACTTCGGCCGCGTCGGCGTCCATGGTGTCGCCATAGTCGCCGCTGTCATCGTCTACCACCACCTCCTCCTCTCGCAGCTGCTGCTGCTGCCGTCGCTCCCTGGAGCTGCCCTTCTCTTCTTCGCCCTTCGTCCTGTCCTCGTCATCCTCGGCCTCGTCGCGTTGGCGGCTTCCACGACGGCCGTCCCTCTTGGTGGAGCGGTGATGCCGTCGCCTCTGCCGCTCATCGTCCTCGCTGCGGCTGTCGCTGCTCTCGTCGCTTCGTCGGTCCCTCCTCCTGCTGTCCTTACGCGTGCCGCGACGCTGATGATGACGACCATTCGTGGGAGGCGAACGTGATCTCGAGCTCGATCGTGAGCGAGAGCGTGAGCGTGAGGCTTGTGATCGCGACCTGGATCGAGATCGAGAGCGCGTTCTCGATCGTGATCTCGACCGAGATCGCGATGGCGATCGTTTCCCCTTGCGATGCGATGAAGGAGGCGGGGAGGCGACCTTCTTCTTGAAAGAGGGGATGGAGCCCGGCCTGACGTATCTCCGCTTGACAGGGGATGTGTAGGAGGAGGAGAGAGTAGTGGTTGAGGAGGAAGCCACCTCGTTCTTCTTGCTCCCCAGGCGTGACATTTCTTTACTTAATTGCTGTTCCTGATTTTTTTTCTCTCCCAAATTGTCAATTGAAGGGAGGCAACTTGAGGCGACTTGTTCAGATCTATCCAAAGCCTTCACAACAGACGCATCTCCATCGATCGATGATCGTTGTGCTGCCTCTTTTGTTTTCTTTTTCTCTTTTTGTTTATTTGTTTGCTCTGTGGCCGTTTCGCGCCACCTCGATCGTGCAGCTTTGCTGCTTCCGTAGCCACGCGATGTTCGTCGCAAAGCGCATGAGTTTCTGATAAAACACCACGGCACCTAGCTGCTGCGGTATTGTTGATCTTACAACAAATCATCCAGCACGCACGACAAGGTAGCCTGCCCACTCATTCGGCTCAACGCTGCGTGCTTCTCTCAAGGCGCTTGAACGACTGCATTTTTGATATTTAAGAACTAATCTTACTCTGGTCTGTTGTTTCGTTTCTCCTTCATCTTCACGCCCTTTGTTTGCACAGTTAGCGCTTTATCGGAGAATATAAAGCATGTGGCAGCAGCAGCCACCCTCCTACCCGCCACCCGGCTCCTACCCGGCGCCCTACGGAAGCGGGCCCTACCCGCCTCCCGGTTCCGCTGCAGGCCCCACTGGCTATCCGCCCCGCTACCCGCCGCCCGGCAGTGGGGTGCTCACCTCATTTCCCTCTCGCCTGAAGATGACCAGTCCCCTCCATCGCTGGTGTGGCACATGCCGTGCCAGTTGCTGATGGTCGGCCTGTCGTGCTTATAGGCGCCGCCCTACGGTGGGTATCCACCGCCGCAGTCCCAGCCCGGCGCCTACCCGCCACCACAGTCGCAGTACCCGCCGCCGCAGTCCCAGCCCGGCGCCTACCCACCTCCGCAGTCCCAGCCCGGCTATCCCGGCGCCTACCCGCCTCAATCACAGCCGCAGCAGCCTCAGATTTGGGTACACATCGCCTTCATTGCGCGTCGCGTCGTGTGCTCGTGGGCGGTCCAATTCAAAGGTGCAGCAGTGTCCTGACGTCACCCCAATCACCGGTGTACCCAGGCGTCTTCCTACTACAATCAGGTGCAGCAGCAGGAGATGTTGGAGCTCCAGAAATGGTTCAACAGTGTGGACAGGGATCGCAGCGGTGCCATCTCGGCCAACGAGCTCGCAAACGTGGCCGTCGGCGGCATTCGACTGGGCATCGACTTGGCCATCAAGGTTTTCTCAGCTCCCAATGCATTCCGCGTGGTTTGTTGCTTAGCGACTTTATAGCGACTCACTAACCTTTATTCGTTCATATATTCAATCCTATTTATGCAGCTGGTGAGAATTTTCGACGTGGACGGCAACGGGCAGATCGACTTCAGGGAGTATGCCTCCCTCCACAAGTTCCTGCTCAGTATGCAGCAAGTCTTCTCCATGGTGCCCATCTCCTCGTCGTTCCACTCTCGTGGGCTTCTTTATTACCGGGCGATGCGCTCACTCGACCGATTCCATCCGTCCGACAGGGTGACAAGGATCGCAACGGGCGGTTAGACTCGAGGGAGATCCATGAGGCCCTGCGGACGGGTGGGTTCAACATGTCCTACAACACCTCCAACGCACTCTACCGCAAGTACGACACCACGGGCTATGGCCTGGACATGGCCCAGTGGATTGCCCTCGTACGCACGCCTCGCCTCGCCTCTGCGCACGTCTCTCGGCGCACTTCGCCCCTCTCCCTGTGTTTCCCTTCTCACCACCACGGGTTCCTGCGTTCGCGGTGCAGGTAGCGCATGTGGCGATGACACGAACAGCCTTTGAGACGAGGGATAGGGAGCGGAGGGGCCAGATAGTGTTCAACTTTGATCAGCTCTTGGAGTTTTCGGCGTCCATATGAAACCACTACGCGCCTGTGGGCGTGTAGGCCACCCGGAATGCTGGGCGCTGATGTAATCGCCCCTTCCCCATTCTGGGCGAAGAGAAGACGGTCACGCCACGTGTGCCCCTCCATCTTCTTGAACGCTTTTCTTTTAGCGTGTGACCATGGTGACGTTAAACAGGGGCCATCGCCCGTAGATGGCCTCGAATACGTTTAAGCACTCGGCCCGCTTCCGAAAGTGGCTCCTCGACGAGCTCAGCCCGCTCCTGCGCCAGAGTTGCGGTAGACGTAATCGCACGTAAGCTCACCTTTCGCTCGTGTCCCTTACAGACCAGGCGCGCACCTGTGGGGAATGGCCTGAGGGTTATGCTGCCGAAACCGCACCGGCGGCTGGCCGAAGACTGCGGCCGACACGAAGTTCATGGCGATGTCCTCACAGTTGTTGACTGAGTCCACATGGGCCCGAATCGCAGCGGCTGGCCCGTCTGCGAGCGAGTATTCTCGTAGGTGAGCGACCGAAAGGAAAGCGGTGTTGGTGATCACCAGCTGCTCGCCACACCCGGGCTTGTTGTATCGCCCGCCAGGTTCGGCGCGTCGCGATGTCGGCCCCACGATCGACAGCCGATTTAGCTGCCACGTCTGCCAGGGATACATGAGCACGTCCGGGGCAAGGGAGCCTGCAAGGACGGAAGGCAACGTACTCTGAACAAGATCTCCAACGCTGCGGATTTGAGGATGAGGTCGTCGTCGTGTGCCAGAACTCCCTCGGTACGCACCACGTCAGCCACCGCGAAGCGGTTGTTGAGCGAAGCCTGCCTGAAGTTTTGGACGACTGCAACCTTGGTCTTTGTAAGGCGGGTGAGCTGGGGTAGTGGCTCCTTGGGCGGCCACACCACCAACATCTCGGCGATCCTCGGATGGCCGTCATAAGCGTCCAGCACCTGATTGAGTAGCTCTATCCTGCCCGGGATGCAGATGAAGACGACCGTGAACTTCTCCGCTAGGTATTCTGCGCGGTAGTACTCAACCGTCACCTGGTTCTCCGTGCGGGCAGCTTGGTTGCACTCCTCTCCGGAGGACCATTCAAGTGTTGGCAGCTGGTGGCCGCACTCGTTGGACTTTAATTGACGGATCAAGCATCGGAGCGGCGGGTCAGGTAGAGGCATGGCAGCTGGAGTGAGAAGCGTGGCATGTTCTAGTAGAGGAGATGCTGGAGGTGGCGAGCGCAGCAGAGCAGATAAAGAAGGGGTGGACGTATATGATGGAGGGGGTGAGGGCACTACAGTTCGTGAAGGAGAAGTGGAGAAGGAGGGCGAGCGGGACGATATTAAGGAGGTGACAAGCTCTGTGCGCGGCACTGAGAAGGTCCAAATGACGAATGTGGCGCTCATCCATGTAAATGCCAGGACGCTCAGACACCGGAGCGTCCGAGGCATGCTTCGTCCTCCCTCGCTCTCATCGACTCGTCCTTTTTTTCTATCAGCTGTGGCTGTTGCCCGAAAAGTCGACCGGCCACCTTAAACGCTTCAATTCGTGGGTGTGTTTGTGTGACCGCCGAGAGGACAAGATGGTGTCCCTTCGCTTTTTGGCCTTCGTTCTTGCTCTGTTGTTGGCCCTGGTCCACGCCAGGCCCACGACAGAAGGGGCCCACCTCGATGAAGCCCACGAGGACGCGTCACCCCAAACGCAGAGTCCGCCACCGCAGACCCGATTAAACATACCGCCACGGAAGCGATTTGTCATAGATGAGATCGTGTCTAACCATTCTCTTGTGCGCTCGGAGCTGGTGAAGCGGGGCTGGGTCGAGCCCTCTCGGGCGGCCAAGAAACGAAGCTGGGGCGGCAACGGCGCGGCTTCGGCTCAGTTCCTGTGGACCTGGTCGATCGATCGCACCAAGGCCGCCCCCGCATCCCAAATCGTCAATCATTTCCCGCATTTCGAGGAGATTGGGACCAAGATTGGGCTGTGGAAGAACCTCTACGCCCTTCACCAACAATCAACAGAGCAGCACGACGATGGCGCGTTTGAAGATGGAGCAGCCCGCCTAGTGGACGTGCATGGCTTCTTTCCGCGGTGCTACCTGCTCGTGCGCGACCCCGAGGCCGAGCGAAAGAGCGCGGTAGTGGTGGACCCCCTGGCCGCCGAGCGCGACAAGCGGCGGTTCGTGGCTGACTTCCTGCGCGGCGCGTCTGAGCCCAAGCTGGCTGACTCGGGCGGCCAAGAGGTAAAGTCCACGCCACCGAGTGACGAGTTCAAACCGTGGCCGCAGCAGGCAAGCATCGAGGGTACCAAGAACATTTGGATCGTCAAGCCATCGCGCGCGGCTCGCGGCGTCGGTACGCCACCAATCCCCAGATCGGCCCCGTTCGTTCTTCGTTCTTTGCGCTGGTCTGTCGCTTTCGTTCTTTACCTGCACTGAGAGCCGGCGTCGTGTTTGGTCGTCCCAGACATTCGGCTGTTTTCGAACCTCACGGCCCTGCTGGAGTACACGCTCGGGGCGGAGGCTGCCGCCGAGCTCGTCTCCGCGCCCTTTGCCCCGCTCGCCCCGCACCACCCGCTGCCCACCAACGACACAGCCGTCCACGCTCCCTCGTCTCCCTTCGGCCTCGAGCTTATCCATTACACGAACACGGGACCGGTCAACGACGAGAGCACCGCCACCTCCGGCGCCGTTGCCTCTCTCGACCCCTCGCCAGAGGCGTCCCCCGCCCATGTCGAGTCGTCGTCGTCGTCGTCATCGTCGCCCTCGTTCATCGTCCAGAAATACATCGAGCGACCGCTGTTGGTGTCGGGGCTAAAGTTCGATATGCGCCAGTTCGTCCTGGTGGCCTCCCTGAACCCGCTCGTCGTCTTTATCTCCGATGACTTTTACCTCCGATTCACGGCCCAGCCCTTCACCCTCGACAACATCGAGGACAGGTCGGCTCTCCTCCCTGCTGCTCTCTCCGATCATCGGCTGTACCTCCCTAGCCAAGCAGCCACCACGACTTACCGTGACTGTGTGCCTGCTTGTGTTTGTGTTGTGATTGTGATCGTGTGCTTCAGGTTCCTTCACCTGACAAATCACCAGGTTCAGAAGAACGCTCCCGACTTCCACAGCGCCGAGATCAAGGACAACCAGTGGAGCAGCGGCACGTTCATCGCACACTTGAGGTGACGACGACCTTCGCATGTGGCTCGGCGTGTGGAGCTCACCCTCAAAACTGCTTGCTTTTTCACGCCAGTGCGACCTACGGCGAGGGCACGTGGGAAACACGGATCAAGCCCAGCATCGATCGGCTGATAGTCGCCACCATGCTCTCCTGGCCATCAGCCGGTACTGTTCGCCCATAGCAATGGACACATGGCCGGCGACGAGCTCACCGAAAGCTAATGCTTGTGCTATCCCATTTTAAACAGGCCACAGGGGAAACAGCTTTGAAATGCTGGGGCTGGACATCATGCTCGACGAGGACCTGCAGCCGTGGTTGCTAGAGGTCAATACCAACCCGGGCCTCCACCTCCTCACTGATGTTGTCAAAGAACACCACCCCAATTTCGTCGCCGACATGTTCAAGGGCACGCCACGTCCACCCATGCAAACACGCATACACACGGCACTTTATGCTGACCATGGATATCCCGTTGCAGTGGTAGTGGATGAGAGGGCGTCCTGGGATGCACTGCCCGAGTTCTACCCCACCTTCACCGCAGGCGAGGAGGCACCGCTTGTCGTCGGAAATCTGCGATTGGCCTACAAGGGCCGCAAGTCACCAACCAACAGCAACAATGGCGGCCCGGTTGCAAGCAAGCAACGCACCACCAGAGTGAGAGGTTGGGAAAGCCTGTAAGCAAACAAAGTTGCTTTTCAGGTGTGGCCGGCCAAAAGGGAAGTGCCTCACGTGAGGATCGAACTCACGACCTTCAGATTATGAGACTGACGCTCTACCGACTGAGCTAGCAAGGCAACTTGTGCCTATATTGGGCAGAGCCTGTTCGCGGCACCGAGGGTGTCGGGGTGGCTTTGTCCGATTGGAAGCCTTTTATGACAAATTGTTGGTGCTCTTCTAAGCGGAGCTGTCCGGGCAGGACGCTCCGGAGCAGAGGCCAAAGGCACAGCATGCGACCTAGATGACGCATGGAGCACCAAAAGGTGAGAGGTGTGTGGAGCTATTGGGGGGGGGGGCTGACGCACATAAGCGCAGCTGGCAGGGTCGGAGGAGCAGCGGTAGGCGCAGATCTTGTCAATGAGGTGCTGGCATTCAGCTTTAGCACCCAAAGGCAGGAAGTGAAGATGGAGGTGAGCGAGCAAGCAACAAAAGGAACTAAAGGGAGACTCTCACCTGTGCTTACGGGCAAGAACTTGCACAGGTCGGAGTTGCCGTTGCAGCCGCCCTGCACATCAGAGGTGAGCATAGGACACCTCACCATAGGAGCTAGAAAGAGCAAGCTGGTATGTACTGCGTGGCGCAAGTCGTTCCAGAGGTTGACGCAGGAGGAGCAAATGAGTTCCCCCTTGGTTGATGCCTCCGCAGGAGAAGCATTCACTGAGCCAAGGGCGCAGGCGAGCACCGCCAGGAGAACGATTGGAACAAAAACGTGGTAGTAGCTTCATGGTTCTCTTCGGGTGGAGGCAAGTGAATGGCGGTAGCCGCGTGTGGAAGCTGTACCTCAAACCAAAGTCTCCAACTGGGGGAAATTTATGGTTTGAAAAATGTGCTATTGGCTGCTACCAAGAGCACAGAACCTGTATGCGATTGGTCTACGTAAGTTTATTGCGTAGTGCAGGAGCGGCTCAAGCCTTCCACACGTTGTCGATTTCATTCTCAGGTAGCACCAGGTCCTCCGCCTTCTTCTCGCGCAGCTGCTTGGCGATCTTCCGGTCCAGGAACCTGTTGGCAACGCCCTTCCTCTCCATCTGACGCATCTGTGCGCATTCCCACCCACGGGTCAGCCACAGCGGCACACACTGTGACTTCGTCGCCGGAGGCGGAGCCCAGAGATGGGAGTGGGGGAGCAGTAAGCATACCCGGTTGGGCGAGATGAAGTTGGGGTTGAGGTAGAGCGTGGGGCCGCCGAAGCTGCCGTCGAAAATGCGGTGGAGGTGAAGCACGAAGCGAGGACCGATCTCGACGAGCGTGCGCTCCTTCTTCTCGTTCTCGACGATCTGGTAGTTCCTGAACCAGATCTTGTCGTCCACGATGGAGAAGTGGAAGATGTGGTCGATGAAGGGCTTGCTCTTGCGGTGGCCCTTGGGCGTACCGAACACCTGCACGCATGGGCGTTGCCAAGGCTCAGTGGTGCACACACGCACAAGAGCGTTGGCGTGCGAAGAGCAGCCTAGAGAACACGGAAAGGGAGGGAGGTGTGCACGCACCTGAACGAAGAGCTCCTTGAGAAGGAGCCAGTGCGGTTGCTCCTCGAAGGCCTTGTCGAAGGACAGGATAGGACGGGAGCCACGCATGGCGTTACCCGTAAGCTTCATCTCATCCATGGTGTGCACTAGTGTCGAGGATGAGCACGATGCAAAAGCCAAGTGTTAGCAACAAATCCGGCACACCACCAAGGTGGGGAGGAAAAGATTAATTCAAGAATCGCCATGTACCGTTGAGAACGAGGAACTTGGCGGAAGGCCCGTTGGGCGTCTTGCCCACCCAGAGGTAGAGGTCCTCCTTCTTTCGGCACTCAAAGAAGAGCACGTCGTTGCAGTTGTTAAGGTCAGCGATTTCGTTAATCACGCCGAGATGCGATTTGTCGTCCATCTTGCTCTCCTTCTTGCCGTGCGGCATGAGCATGCGCATATCGTTCATGAGATGCCGATACCGATGCGTGACGCCTCGCGAGCACAAGATCAACACCTTCTGTTTGTTCTTGAACGGCGGCAACTCCCTCTTCTTCGCCGGGCTCTCCGCCACCTCTTCCTTTGTCTCTACTTTAGCCTGCTTCTCCTTGTTCGCGGCCGCCCTCTTCCTCTTCTTGTTGGCGTTTCCGCTTCCGGCGCCATTCTGTGGTGATTTCGTGGCCATCTTTCAAGATTGATAATGATCTGTTGTCCGTCCGCGCGGAGAGAAAGCGAGCAGAATTCGTTAAGGTGGCGCCACATTAACGAATTGTCATTGACAATGCCAACTTTTTATTTAAAAATAACATAACAACAACCACAAGTCAAGGGCTCGAAGGCTGCTTGGCTTGCGGGATCGGGTCTCTGATGTAGGAGCCCTTCAGCTCCTGCATATTGCGCGGCAGCGACGTGCGCTTTGTGACCCATGTTCTGCTCCGCTTCTTTTCCTGTTCCACAAGCTGGAGGAGGTACGGGTCAATATCAACGGCTGGCGTGTGCGTGTGGTGTGCTCACCTGTTGTCGCAGTTCATCAAACTCCTTCTGGTTGATGACGCTCGGCCGCTTGGCGTATTTGCGAGGCGAAAGCATTGAGTAGATGCCCTCCTCTTCGTCGTCCCCGCTGCCCGGCTTCTCCTTGCCTCGTTGCTGGGGCTGCCCGAACAGGTCGGCCAGGCGGTTGGCGCTGCCGCTGGTCTCGCCTCGCGAGGAGAGCAGCTTCTGTTCGAGGTCATGGATCTCTTCAAAGTCGGCGTACTCCTGATCGAGCGCCGCGAGGTCGGCCATGGCCTTGGCCACGTCGAACGACGGCGGGATGGTCGGGTATCGGAGGCTCGCGGGAGCCGACGCCGCCTGATGCATGGTCGACCGCCGGACAGCAAATGGCGACGACGGCGAGCCCGGGTCGGACAGGGGCGACGCCGGAGCGATCTTAGGCGACAGCGGGGGCGACAGCGTGGTCTCTGGCCTGGGCGAACCCGGCGGAGTGAAAAAGCGGCGCACGGGCTCCGGGAGCTCGATCACGCTGCTCCTGCCTCGCTCGTAGTCGGCGGCGGCGTCGTCGCGCTCGCCGAGCTGCTTGCGCTCGGACGGCGGGCTGGCGCTGAGCGAAGCGGAGATGAGGCCCTTGGGACTCCGCGGGCTCGCCAGCGGGCTCAGGCCGTCCGCCTGGGCCTTGGCCTCCTTCTGCTTCTGAAGCTCGCGGATGAAGTCCTCCTTGGACATCTGGATGCGGCTGCCCTTCTGTCGTCGCTCCTCGTCGACAACCAGTCGCGGGCTCAATGTCCTGCTGCCTCGGCCGCTGCCGCTACCACCGCTATCGCTACTAGCAGCTGTCGCGGTCTCGATCTTGCTAGCGATGGCGCTGGCGGTGCCCGATCCGCCGTCCAATGTGTGCCCGACCTTGAGCGGCGAGGCCGCCGTGCCTGACTCTCGTTTCACCGCCGATTCCCCCTTCTTGTGCTGGCTCGATCCGCCGCCTCCGCTCTTCTTGGCCGTGGATCCCTTCTTCTTGCTCTTCTTTGACGATTTCCTACTTCCGCCCTGTTCCCTGTCTTCTCCTACGTCTACCGCCTCGTGCGCTTCATCTCCCTTTTGTGGTTCCTGCTCCCCCGCTTTCGCGTTGTCGTCTTCGTTCTTTACGTTGACGTCTTCCGCGCTGGCCTGCTCCGGCACGTTTGGCTCCTCCGCCTGCTCAGCGGCGGCATGGTCAGATGCGGGCGAGACCTCAATCGGAGGCGGCGAGGCAGCCCTGGCGAGAGATTCCAGGTCGGGGGCTCGGTCGTCCCATTCGGTGTAGGCCCGCCGCCGGCCCGCGGGGATCATCCGACCCTCTCCCTTGGCTCGACGCGCAGGGCCTCCCCTCGTTCGCTTTTTCCCATCGCGCAGATCTTTCAGCTGGGTCGCATAGAGCGGCGGCAGTATCGACGACAGCAGATCATAGATGGCCGACACGCTGTCCCACGACGTGAGCAGCCTATACGCCCCCCCCCCCCGCACCACACACATGGATCAGAGACAAAGCCCAGACGTTCTGAAGGTGATTGCCTGGTGTGACGACGTTGGCAGAGGAGTACCGAAACTTGAGCGCGAAGATGACAAAGTGCTTGGTAAAGGCGTTCAGCAGCGCGTCGAGCTTCAGCGCCGTGAGCTCTTGCCAATGGTGCCTGGCAAAGGTGAAGCGAGCGTATGTCAGCATTAACGCGCCTTCATTTTACTCAAGCTGACAGAAAGAGACGCGGTACCAGTAGAGGTGCATGGCGATACGAAATGAGCGGCTCCAGATGAGGCGATACGTTTTCTTGAACGTCACTTCGTCTGAAGGTGGCACGGTGGTGTCAAACATTGTTGTCATGGAGAGAGAGAAGAGAGAGAGAGAGAGAGAGAGAGAGTGTGTGTGTGTGTGTGTGTGTGTGTGTGTGTGTCAGCTAACGTGAGAGGCGATTGTACCTTCAGGATCAAGTTGGAATTCGTTGGTGAGTTTGCGTGCCCACTGGGCGAGCGCTGCTATGTACTCGCTGGCGGACATAGGAGCAGGCTTGGCGCTGTCCTCGCCCTCTGACCACAAGAACTCGAAGCTGCAGCCGACGAAGACGTTCCAGCCGCAAAGGACCGGTTAATCAAGGGTGCAGTCCGTTAGCATTGAGAGCGGCAGCACAGTACTTGGGGCCGGCAGACATCTTTGGGCAAGAAGCGGGTGTGCATTCCTTGTGCACGGCGTGGTGCATGAGTTGATAGAAGCTCAGCAGGTCGTGAGCTGTTGTGGCCACACCACGCAATGATTCAATTTTATCTTATCGCACTCACTCCGAGCTTGCCGCTAATGAAATGCAATAGTGCAAAAGTCACAAGTGGCCAATTTAAATTTGAAATAGAAATAAATAAATTCTGGGGTCAAATAGGGGGGGGGCAATACTATTGAGTTGAATCCACAATGGCTTGGTGTAGTTGTCCTCGAGGGGCACGTCGAAGATGTCCCTTGGCTGCCTCACCTCGCGCCGTGGACTCAAACCCTCATCTCCAGGTGTCTCATCCTTCTTCCCCCCCGACCGTCGTAGCTTGGCTTGTGCCGCCTTTGTGCGTAGGGCTGCCAGAAGGGCCTCGTCCTCCTCCGCCCCTCCGTTCAGCACAAAGCCGCCCACGTCGTCGTCCATGGCCTCCTGGTCGCTTCTGTTGCCTCCCCCGTTCGTTCTCGCGTGGTCGGGAGCCCGTGATGGAGGTGGCGCTGCTCCGCTTGTGTTGTGGCAGTAACGAAGCAACCTGCAAGTCGGCGCGCTGGTGTGTTTCATTTTAACATCCACCAATGGGGTCGAGGTACCGCTCCAACATTAATGTCTCTGCCGGCTGCACCGACTAACGCCATGACCAAGGTCAGCAGCCAGTAGCTTGACGGTTGCCATGAAGGACGGAGGGCCAGATCGCATTGCCTGTAGGTCTGCCACCACGCATCAGCCGTCCGGTTTATCGGTGCTACTCTAGGCTTTGCCTTTGGAGCTTTCCAACACCGACTGGTTGTGCGTCCTGTTGTTGTGCAGCCCAGACGATCGGTAGACCCATTCGACTACAGCCCTAGTAGAGTCACCTTCGTCGGAGTGGTACTTATCGGCGAAACCAAACCTATAAATGCCGGACTTGAATTAGCCAGCATTATCCCAGCCCCACCACGCCAACCACGTCCACCACACTTAGAACCATGTCCAAGTCACTCGAGGGTAAGGTCGCCGTCGTCACTGGTGCCAGCAGCGGCATTGGTGAGGCCATAGCCAGGGTTAGTTTTGTCACTCGAAATCACGTGAATCGTTCACAATCTCTTTGCCTTTATCTAATATTAATGTTATGCAAATTCGCTGTGCAGCGTTTGGCTGAGGCTGGAGCGAAGGTGGTGTTGGGCGCGAGGCGCACGGACCGTCTGGAGGCTCTCAAGAAGGAGATCGAGGCTGCCGGAGGCGTTGCTGCCTACAAGGAAACTGATGTCGTCTCGCGCGACCAGGTTGTGGCTCTCATCAAAACTGCCCATGACACCTTCGGTCCTGTACGCCCCCTTATTCCGTTATCTACCCCATGTTCTATTTTATTTTAATAATTCTATATTTTTCTATATTTTTTATATTTGTGTCACTGACACATAAATATATATATATATAATGGTTGAACTGACTCGTTGATTGGGGCGAAACAGGTGGATATCTTAGTCAACAACGCTGGCGTTATGCTGCTAAGCCCTATCGACGCCCTGCTCCAGGACGAGTGGGACAGGATGCTCGACGTGAACGTCAAGGTTGGCCCGAACCGCTTGCTTGGCCTGGCGATGCTCATTCTCACCGCCTCACACGTGCAGGGTGTCCTCAATGGCATTGCTGCCGTTCTGCCCGGCATGACCGAGAGAGGCAAGGGCGACATCGTCAACATCTCCTCGGGTGCGTTATCGTCCAGACATCCGCAACGCTGCACGACATCGCAAGACTGACACATTCTCGATCCCGTGCAGATGCCGGACGCAAGCTCTTCCCCACTGGCGCTATCTACTGCGCGTCCAAGTGGGCCGTTGAGGCCATCACGCAGGGTCTTAGGAGCGAGGTACCGCAGAGAAGCCCATTCATTCCCGCGTGTGTTGGTCGCTCACCGCCGCAAACCAAACCGATGTAGCTCGCGGGCAAGGGCCTCAGGGTGACCTCTATTCAACCGGGAGCGACCACATCGGAGCTCGGAACCCACATCACTCATGAGGAGACGAAGAAGGTGCGCCCTCCCGCAGAGAGGATCCATACTTGTGCCCCACTAACAAAATAGAACGCAAACGTGACACACAGGGCGGTGAGGCCTTTGCGAAGGCTATCCGCTTCCTGGATGCCGACGACGTCGCGCGGGCTGTTGTGTACGCCGTGTCGCAGCCACCTCACGCCGCCATCAGCGAGATCCTCATCCGCCCCTCCCAGCAGGGCTCGTAATTGTCTCATCATCTAGGATTATTCCGATAAAATAAATCTTTTTTCCCAATTGTTCTTTCTTTTTTCAGCCTAGAGAAGGCCACAATCTTCTATTCAATCAAGACCAGATCAAACGACTCCTCATGGATCCCCACCAACAACCTATGATCGTACGTATCCCACAACTAAAGGAGATTCCTTAGAGGCGGAGCGAAGAAGTGGAGTGAATAAGTTAATGCATGTTAGAATGATGCATCATTTCAACATTTTTGGCCTTACATCTTTCTTTATTCCAGGCAATGGGCGCCCTGCCTTACCCCTATGCCTATTCTTACGCTATGCCTGACCATCTCGCCGCTGCCGCTGCTGCGGGTAAGAGATCTCGCGAAGATGGAGCAGAGGTATGCAGGGACTACCTCAGCGGCAAGTGCACTCGCGGAAAGAACTGCAAGTACATCCATTACGATCCCTATGGATACGGCCTCCACCCCGCCGCCCATCCGATGCAACAGATGCAAGCGCGAAAGACCTCGATCGAGGTTTGCCTCGACTTCCAGCGGGGGACGTGCACGCGTGGCCTCGACTGTAAGTACCTCCACGTCCAATCTCCTGGCGCGGGAGTCGAATCTGGCGTGGGCACCGCCAAGCGAAGCAGCGAGATTTGCAAGGACTTCAACCGCGGCCTCTGTACCCGCGGTGACGCTTGTCGCTATCTCCACGTCACGATCCCTACAATCAACCAGCAGGCCATCGGTGGGCTTGCTCTCAGCGGCGGCGTTGGCACTGGCGAGGCCGAGATGGCCAAGAAGCCTAAGGTCGATGGCGAGGAAAACACTGACACGCTCGATGTAGAGCAGCTCCGAGCAGAGAACCAAGCACTTCGAGCGCGCAACCACCAGCTCGAGGAGGAGCTGGCTCAGCTCCGAGCGCAGTTGGGTATGTCCTCCGCTCACGCTGCGGCGTACGGCTACCATCAACCCGAAGGAACCATGGAGGGCCACAACGTCGGACACTAAGCAAGGTACCTTCTTCCTCCAGCTCCCTCTGGGCAGTTGGTATTAGTATACGACTTGACAGTATACTCTTCGGTATAGCCAGAGCTTAAGTGGTTGTACAATCCTGCCGAACACCTGTGCGCTTGGAGCTCCGTCTTCTTCGTTCCTGTTTCCGCTGCTGAAAGGTGACTGCAAAGCGCGCTTGCTTTTCGGCCCCTCCGTGCTCCTTCTCTTCTCCCTTCTCTTTCGGTTCCGTTTTGCGTCTGCCACCTGCGCATCGCCACTGCTGCTGCTGCTGTGAATACGCTGCAGCGTGCACCCCGCTCTTCTGCCGCTCATCACGGAATAATAGCGTCCACTTCTTCTTTGCTTAGCTCACGGCGCTGCCCCACCGCGCATTCGCCAACAGCGCCCATGTTTTGTTTTGTTCCCCCCCCCCATCGCCGATGCTCCATGCCACGCCACCGTCGCCAGCGTGCTCGCTCGCTCATTGCTGTCGCGCCCTACTCTCGTAGCATGCCTGCCGCCGCGAGCTCCTCCCCCAGCCCGTAGCGCATTTTGCCGCTGGAGCCTTTGCCGCTGCGCCTCTCCTCGAGCTTGCCGCAGCAGTCTGCGCTGTCCGCCTCTTTTGCTGCGCCTCTGCAACGTGGCTTTGTTGAGCGCGGCCTCCCCAAGCGTGCCCCACTACCCACTGCAGCGCCATCTGCGCGATCGTAGCGGAGCTTCACAGGATGCGCTGGCAACTAAGCTGTCCCTTTCCCCTTCTCGTTTTGTGATCAGGCCGCCGTCATGCATCCGCGCGGACACAACATCAGTGGGCGTGGAGGAGGAAGGACGTAGAGCTGCGCACAGCCCACCTTCCTCCTTCGTCTCGCTGATGTCAGCAATCAGGAAAGCACGGGAAGGGCTCTAACTTTTGGCCTAAGCCTGTGTGAAATGCACCGTGTTTGGGTCACTTTGTTGTTAGCGACGCACACCAACCCTGGTCGTATCTCCTTGTTTGAATTGCTTTAATTACTATTCCATTTTGCTCGCGCCCATCACTGCTCGGCGTGTGCGTCCTGAAGATCTGTTCTTTCTCTCTTCTGCGCTGTGGACTACTCTAGGTTGCCCCTCCTCTCAGCACATCGCACAGCCGCACCAATCGGATCACCTGCGATGGAGATCACAGAGGCTGATAGCGGGGGCTGGCTGGCAATTGAATTGGGACAGAAGAAGGCGACGGCCCGGTGCGCGAGGAGTGCAAGGGCAGCCGGGGCGTCGTGTTCCTGCTGTCGCCCGTCGCGCCCGGGACGGCTGCGGACGACCACTACAGAGCCGGCCAGAGGGGCCAACTTCGTGGCCGCGCTCCCGTTGCACGTCCGCGCGCCGTTGCTCGTCCTCCCCACCGAGCCCGGCACCGGCCACCGCCGGCAAGCACCCGGACATCGACGACACGCCGGTCGCCCACCAGCGCGCCCGATTGTAACGCCAAAGTCTTAATATGTTTTTTAATGATTATTTAATTTATGTTTTCTGGGCCCATACGCGTACTGTGCCGTCCTGTGACGACGAGACGAGCATGTTGGTGTCCGGTGTCGGGTGGTAGGAGATGCCGCACACCACCTTCTCGTGCCCCTTGAGCGTGTGCACCATTCGACCCTGCACGCAAGAGGCGGTGAGATAGGCTACAGTCTGTCCGTATTGCAGGCTCGCCGCATAGATTTGGGGGGGGGGCATGCCTCGACCAGGTCCCAGAAGCAGATTCGCGAGTCCTCCGATCCGCTCACGACGTAGGCGTCCGTGTTGGTGAGACTGCTAGCGATCTTGTACTGGTTGTTGACGTGGCCCTTGTACCTGGATGGCGTGTTGCGCGCGCGAGGGTCATTATCAACGCCACACACACATATTGGCGTATACGCATGCGTGCACGTGTCTCAAGCGGGGGGGGAGCACGCACTCGCCGAGGAGCTCGCCCGACTGCTTGTCGAGTAATCGGATGCTGCTGTCGAGGCTGCTGATTAGCAAACAGTTGGAATCGTTGGAGAGCGACACGCTCGTGCAAGGCTCTGTTTTGAGAGAGGGCCCCGCGCACGTGAGTTGGAGAGGAGGGGGGAGGAGGGCAAGGCGAGTGGTCGCGATGTACGCACGTCCAAGAAAATCGGTCTTGAGGCGGCCAGTCCGTATGTCGTAGTTCCTCACGCAGCCGTCCACGCATCTGCTCGCGTGTGCCGCAGGCGAGTTAGCGTGAGCACACAACGCGCGCGTTGCAACGTGTCCAAGGTGGCAGCGATGGCGATGTTCACTTACGCGGTGATGATCTCCTCGCTGGACACGAAGATGCTGGACACGCTGTCCTTGGCCTCGCTCAGCGTCTGGATGGGTGTGAACGACCGCGACTTGCAGTCCCTGTCATGTTGCCCCCCCCCCCAATGTCAGGTGGACACCTCTCCGCGTGAGATTCGCCCAGGCGAGTGTGCTGATGTGCGTCGGGGACGGGGGGCGGGGGCGCACATACCAGATCTTGACGGTCTTGTCGTAGCTGCCCGAGACCACGATCGAGTTGTCCGCATTGAACGCCAAACAGTTCACCCTCTGCAGAGCAGCGGCGCAGGTCAGGCACATCAACCACGACACGACACGACCGATGCATTCATTGGGAGGGGAGGGTACCGCGTCGTGCCCTTTGAACCGGCGGATGGGCTGGCCCGTGCCCACGTCCCACAGGAAGACCTGTCGGTCGCCGCCGCACGACGCGATTTGGCTGTTGTCCCTGGTGCTACACGACATCGTGGCCCACGGTCACCACCGCACGCACAAGTAGAGGAAAAGGAAGAGGGGGGCACGCACACAGCGATGTCGAGCACCTCGTAGCCGTGGCCGGTATAGGTCTTGATGAGGACGCCCTTGTGCGGGTTCCACAGCTTGATGGTCTTGTCCTGCCCGCAGCTCAAGCAGTAGTTCCCATTGCCTGCGCCGCACCACGCGATAAGGATAAAAATATTGATAAATGATTTTATGGCAATTAAATCAACATGCCTCCACAAAATAAATCAATCCACACGCATCCACAAGCAGGCAAAGCAAAATTAAATCCTCAGGTGGAATCAAGTCAAGGGTGAGAATGCACCGTTGAACTTGACGGTTGTGACGGTGCCCTGGTGGCCTTTGAGAGTGTGCACAAGCGTGGAGGGAAGCGGCAGCTTGGTCCCTTGCATCTTTATCAGTCAACAAACAGGCCACGAAACGAAACAGCTTCGAAAAAGAATTTCTTATCATTTTGTCATTTCTTCGACTTTTCCATTGCTCAACCAAAACAGGAAAAGAGAGTTGCAGTGGAACGCCAGACAACCCAAAAAAGGGTTAGTAGTGCGAGCGGAGGTGGGGATCGATCCGGCGACCACGCCCTGGCGGCCGGAAGGATTGCCAGCTCGACTGGCCGTACTAACGCTTACTGGTTCTTGTCCCCATTGTGGTGTGACCCGAAAATGACGTACACGCCAAGAGCTCCTGCCGTGGACCTGTACATGCGAGCAGCAGCATTGGCGTGCCCCCTGACAGTGGCACCTCCAAAGGTGTCTTTGTTCATTCCAACCCCAACTCCCACCACCATGCATGGCGCACCTGAGTAGCGGGAATGGCTGCAGTCCGTGCTGGTTTGGTTCTATGAATCACCATAAGTTTGTACATACAAGCTACAGGGTGGGATGCAAACTGAAACCCATATATTCATCATACATTGCTGTGAAGAAAGCCATTCACAAATGCACCAACGGAGGTGCGGTTGGGAATGGGGGATCGACTTACAGGCGTCTCGATCCTAGCATTGTCCCCTCGTTTGTAATAATTGCTCGTGAACACTTTAAGAGATGCACATTGTCACATGAGGGTGCGGATGGTCTTGGATAAGCGTTAGTATGGGTCACTCTTGGGTGCGGACAAGAACCAGTCAGTGTAGGGCCGGTTGAGCTGTCCGGCCGCCAGGGGGTGGTCGCCGGATCGATCTCCACCTCCGCCCGCACTACTAACCCTTTTTTTGCGTTCCTATGCACCGCATCATTTTCTTCTGGTTTTTTCTTGGCCATTTGCGCCCAGCGGGAACAAACGTGCAAGCATGGTGAGTGCGGGCAACACTTGTTAGCAAAAAGGGGCGGTAGGGAAAACGATGCAACCGTCAAACAACGGACCATGCCAGCGGTAGTGGCAGCATGAGTGAGGGGCGCCACCATGATCAGGTTCATCATGCACACGGCCATCTACCGATCGCCGCTTAATTCACACCTCGCGCAACTTGGCCGCGCTACCGCCTCTCGCTTGCTTGTTTGCTGCCCAACTGGCGCGCCGCAGCATGGTGCGCGTGTACGGGCCGGGTGTCCCTCTGGGTGATGGCGAGGCATGTGGGAGGTTGAAGGTGGGTGCTGCCCCCTCCTGGTGAGTGGATAGCTGGATCTGGAGGCTCCAGAGTTAAATTGGCTGCTGCTCCTGCGAAAAATTCTTTTTATACCAAAACTTAGGCAGCGCCAAGATGAACGTTCGCCTTGCACAGAGCATGGGCACCCTGCCCTCGGCAGCCTCTGCGGTGGGAAGGATGCTTCATAGACAGCAGCAAACCACACCGTGTTTGGCGTTGCCAAAATCATCGGCTGAGGCAATAGAGGATGAAAATGGATTCGTGATGCTGGAGCCCAACAAGCAGGTTGTGGCAGTTGCGCGATACGATTTTGATGGCTTCGGTGGACAGCTTTCCTTTAGGCGAGGAGACGAGATCGTCCTCCTCGACTACCCTCCCGCCTCCTGTGCTACGCGCCAAGCCCCCTACGCAAAGGCCTTGTCTTCTTCTGCGACCACCACGGCGTGGTGCGTCGGCAAGCGAGCGATGGATGGCGTAACAGGCATTGTCTACCTCCCGGCTCTGAAAGTCCCCTCATCAGCACCATCCGCCTCTGCTATCACTTCTCCGACCGCTGCTCGTCGTGGCCGTCTCTTCATCGTGGATCACAGCACGGCGGAGGAGGGCCAGAGTGAAGAGACGCAACCTGGAGAATGCGATGACTACGACCGATACGGCAACGCCGTCAAAGACGAGCCACGCGCAGAGAAGGAGGCAAAGAGGACGGATGACTATGGGCCGCAAGTGGTGGGCTTCGTGCTGGTGCTGCTGGTGCTGTTGCTCGTGCTGGACTACCTCGGGCAGGCCGGCTGGGGACTCGCCCTGCTGGGCTTCGTGCCTCGCCTGGCCTCTCTCTTCGACCGACTCGTTCAGCGACGGTTCCTCTAGCTACTCGCCCCTTTCCCCTTTATCCATGTCATCGTCTTCTTGTAAAGTAGTGTACCCATCACGTGTAGAGAACAGAATCGTTTCACGAGCTCTCGGACTTGAACCCCACCTTGATGATCTCTCGCACGTTCGAACTACCGTCTGGTTGGTTGTAGAAGGAGGAGAGACTGTAAGATGCCGCTTCATGAAGGAGCGGATGAGAGGATTGTGTGGGGAGGGAGATGGCCATGTCTTCTCACCTTTGATGACCTTCTCGACTGAAGTATCGAAGAGCCCGTCCTTTTTGACCAGCTCTTCGAACTGTCGGCACCCGCCACCCACCGAGAAGTAGTAGTTCTTGGCCGCCACGTAGCTGACCACCTCCCCCCCCCACCAGAAGTGAGAGCTATGTTCGCATAAAGGTGGACGTCGAGCATACCAGACGCCGTGGGGCGGCTTGAGGCAGTGCTTGATGAGGGCAACGAGTCGGGGCAAGCTATTGACGTTGTAGATCGTCTCGGCGGTGAGGATCACGTCGTAGGCATGTTGCGGGAGCAGCTCCTGTGCCACGGGCCGCGACACCGCAGAGAAGAGAGCGAGCGGAGGAGGGGAGAGGGTGAGCGCCACTGGCACAGCGCGGCTTGGGACCGTGTACACGCGCGCGAGCGCGTGTAAGGCACCATGAGCAGCCCCCAGTCGCCTGCATAGAACTCGATTCGCTCCATGGCCTCGCTGTTCTCCTCCGTAGCATTGAGCCGTGCGTTTGGAATCGTCAGCAGCTCGAGCACTTCCGAGTTCTGTTAACGGCGGGGCCGCCACGCGCGTTCGTCAAACCTGCTCGCGGCGGCTGTGCTCCATGAGACACGTACGTAGTCTTGCAGGTGAACCTCAGCGCCCTGCTTCCACAGGTAGATGCCCGGCACGCCGTGGCCGCAGCCCAGTTCGAGTACCTTCTTCCCGGCGTAGCTCACGCCGTGCGCCTTCTCCGTTTCCTGCAGGTGCGCGACCAGATCGGCGGCGCCCTCCCAAAGCTTGAAGCCTCCTTCATACACGCCAGGAGCCAGATCTGAACTGGCAATGACTTCCGAGACTGAAGACGAGGGAGAGTGGTCAGTTGGTAGCTGCAGCAGCAAAACAATCGCAAGACACGGTGGTGCGGCGTTGCTTGCCCTTCCCGAACTCGTCCTGCTGCTTCTCGGCCATGATGTCGAGGCATTCCTGCAAGGCCTGTGACGGTACCGTCCACTTGCGCAAGGTGGTCTCGCCCAGCTGCAAGTCTTCCACCTGGTCCGATTGGATTTCCAATCAATTTAATATAATGTAAATATAAATTATTGAGGGAAGCGTACGGAGGATACTTTCTTGATGATTTTGTGTAGTGCGGGGTCGCTGTCATTCATATGGACCCGCACGGATGGTCGCAGCACTGACGGAGCAGCACCGGCGGAAGAATCTGCATCGGGCTTGGCCTCGATGCCCTCGTCCGTCTGCGATGCGACTAATAAGTATCACGGCTACTCCTTCCCAAAAACAAAAGCATAACCATACAAACTGAAAGTTGAAGCGAAAGCCAGTCGATGCTTCTCCCGCGCTAAACATGTTGGCCAGAATAGTTTATTTTTATTTTTCTTGCTTCGGCTTCGTTTGGCCCACAGGAACGCTTTTCCCAGCAAACGCAACCCCCAAACGCAAGCAACTGTGGATCTTGCCTGGGGCAAGCAAGGGAGTGTGAGTTCCCTGCGGGTTCATCTACAGATTGCAGGGGCGTGGGAGATCTTGATACAACAAGGAAATTCAGACGAGAAGTGGCCGAGCCAGCCCTTTTGGCATCAAGCAAAAGATGGGGCTGTGCAAGATTGAAGCCATTTTCCTAACAACTTGACCACACCACGATAAACCACCAGCACTATGTCAATCCACAAGCCCACGAAGACGCCCATCCATGCTCCCTTGGGCGACGAACGCCTCCACATCGACAGCGGCATGCCAGACAAGCGGCCACTCAGCACCAGCGCGGGAGGCCACGCCGACACTGACTTTCCTGATGGGGAATACACTGCCGGTAAGAGTGCCTCATCCAAACACCGCCATCTTGCTAATCCAGCCGTGCCCGAGATGCGATCACTGTCGTTCTGGCACCACATCTTTAATTAAACAACTATCATTTCACTCGAGCTGCAGGTACCGTGCCCAACCTCAAGCCACTGCCCGACAACAAGCTAAAACTGGCCGCCCAGAAGGCAGACGAAGATGTGGCCAAGATGCACTTGAAGGGATAAAAATAGATAGAAGAACAAAATCGTTTTGTGAATTTTTGAGTTTTAATGAGCTCAGCGGAGCGCGTACTCTACAACGAAACTCGTCCGATGCTGGCGCGCACGCTGGAGGCTAGGCGCCTTCGCCTTAAGAAGGAGCTGTCGCTGGTGGCGCGGCGATTGTCAGCGCTGGCGGCCGTTCCTCCGGGGAGCCGGCAGCGCACAAAAGAGGGAAGCAGATGGTAGGCCACGCCTACAGGCCATCTACTTCATCGTCAAGGTCAGCACCGGGCACAGGCTTCTTGTAGCCACGGTGGTTGGAGACTTCCTCCTCGCTGCTCTCGTCGTCCGAGTCATCGTCGTCATCGTCATCAGAAGCGTCGATGTCGTAGCCCTCGTCTTCGTTATCCACCTCTTCCACATCGAAGTTAGCCTTGTCGGCCGGGATCTCGCCCCAACGCGCCAGCAGGCGAGCTTCATCCATGGTGTACTTGTGGATGATGTCGGCCTTGTCGTCCTGGTAGTCTCGGAGACCAATCAGCACGAAATCGTCCTTGTTGATCCAGACCCTCTTCTTGAATTTTCCTCGGACATGCGCAAGTCGGGTCTTGCCATCGAAGCTGAAGACCTCCACACGACAGTTTCCGAGCACCTTCCTCACCTGGGCGTACTCCTCACCGAACACCTTGTAGCGGAGCTCACGCTTCTCCGCCTCTCCTCCCTTGGCTCTCTTTCCCTTCCTCTTTCCCTTACCTCCCTTTCCCTTGTTCTTCGGCATACTCTGCTCGCTTGATTGCTCTCAACGAAAGAAGATGGGTTCTGGTTGGGTGCGGCGAAGAAAAGCTTCTTTGCCGCCAATTCACCGCCAAGAAATTTGTTTGATTTCCGAGTTTTTTCTAATTCGCATACTCCTGGACGAACTGGGATATTGTCGGGAGCCCCCGCAAGCCTCTAACCTGCCTCTGGAGCAACATGTGCCGCTGATGCATCGTTGGTGCCACTCCCGACCTGGCTTGAAGAAGCACTGCCAGGGCGCTTCTAGAGTATGCGCTTGGTCGTGCTGTGAAATTGAGTGCATGTTGTTGTAGCCCGAGTTTGTACCTTAAATGCGCTGTCGTGTGGAGACAAAAAGCCGGGCAATTGCCCGGTGCCGCTTCCTCTTCCAGCTGGCGGCAAGAAGCAACCCGCGCTCACCTGCCCACCCTCGTGTGGCCGCAGATCAACTCGACCTTGTAACTGGGAGGTTGGTTGACCTTACACGTCTGTTCTCTCTTCCGAACACTGACCCCTGTTACTTGTTCTCCCGGCTAACTTCGACTCATCACCATTGCCTCATAGGGGGGGTTAGACTTCATCGCATTCTTAGCGTGTCGTTATGGACAGCTCCGATGTAGCCAGCCTCGCCGAGGACAACTCTAGGATGAGGGTCGAGGTTTGTTCCCTGTCCTTCTTCACCTAGTCCTGACGTTCTTTGCTCATCGAGGTATCCCTTCTTCATAGATCCATCTCTCCGCAGCCGATGTGAAGGTGTTCACCTTCCCTCAGTTCTACACCGTTGACAAGGTTAAGGTGAGTTGCCTTCAAACTTGTTCTGACCCCCCCCCCAATCTAAGACATTTTGTTTCTGTTGTCTCCAGACCGAGGTCTTTCGTAACATGCCAACGCTAAACGAGTCTATGAAGTTTGACTACTACCTCGGCCTAGACGAAGAGGTATAACTTCTCTTCAACTTCATTCCTGAGCACCCCTTAGTGTGACCTGATCCATGTTCCCTTGCACGGGGCTTGTCACACGTGCAGACCGCAATCAAAGTGGAGTTCTCCAAGCTCGTCAAATGCCACCCCACAATTGAGGCGCGTGCTGCTGCAGACGAGGTTATCCCTCTCTTTCTCATCCCCCGCTCCACAGTCGTCAGCTCTCCAGATACAAGCAAGGTGTCCACCCATCAGAGCCTCTTTGGCCCCTCTTCTCGCTTCCGGTTGGCCTTGCTCACACCCGCACGCGGACAGAAACTGTTCCGAGGTCGATTCCTGTTTGGCGGGCGGACGGAAGAGGTGGCGTCTGTCGTGACCTCGCCGCGAAAGTCCAGCATTGCCGACTCTATGTCCTTGGTTGCCAAACGCGCCAGCATCTTTTCCAGTAAGCTTACCTCCTCTGAGGGGAGGACCACTGCCTCCCAGGCCTACCTAACGTTGCTCCATCGACTTTTTCCTTGTTCACAGCACCCAATGAAGAGTGCCTCAGCCCAGGACGAGGGCGTCCCAAAGCGTACGCTGTTCACCTTCTGTTTCTGATGCCTCGTGCGCCCTGTCTGTTCACTAATGATGTGCTTGGTGTCGGTGCTGTAGTCAAATGCTGTCCCCGACGTCTGTGCGAACTGCCCTTAACCAACCTGAGTTGGAAAATGAAGGCAGTGACAGCAAAGACAGTCGCATACAGCGAACCAATTCCTTTGGAGAGCGAGCCAGCCAGGCCAAGGCTCTCAAAGCAAACATGACCACTTCCGCCGGTTCGGTCGCGCTCGAAGAGTCTAAAAAGCAATCCCTTACCTCCAAGGCGGGTAACACACGTGCGCCCACTCCGCCATCTCGTCGATGCCGTCGACGCCAAAATGTTGACTCAATCTCTGTGGTAACCAGCCGAGCCCGTGCGACGAACCGGCGATGGAACTCCACAGAAGAAGGGTCACAGGAGGACGCGCTCCACGGGGTTCATCGTTTCGGAGATCATCAAACGAGCTACAAACGACGACGTCGGGAGGTACGCGCACACCGACAGGCCACATCCCTGGTCGCTGGGACTTACCGACTCTGGTGAACGATCAGAGCGGCGGCAATGTCGCAAGCCGTCCTGCCGGCCAGCTTGGCCGAAGAGGAGAGCGAGGACGGCGGCATCTTCAATCGAAAATCCAAACGGGCCTCCACCGTCGCGCAAGTGGCGGGACCCAGGGTCAGAGCAGCGCACCAGATCTTCCGCGCCACTACACAGCCACAGCTTGGTCGGGAGGACAGAGAACCCTTCCCGCCCAAGAGAGTGCCACTCACAGACGAAGAGGTGTGGCAAATACACGCTCGCATCCGCCATGGCCGATGATGGCCACTAGTACTCACTTGTAGCTGTCTGTTTGTCTGTCTGTCTGTGGTGCGTGCGTGCGTGGGCAGGAGCAAGTGGGCAATTCGTTGGTACGGGTGGTGGAGGGCTACATGATCGAAACGGGAAGGCGCACGCTCACGCCCGAGCTGGCCGAGAACAAGGTCTACAACCCAGAGCTAAGTTATACCTGGTATGTGGACTATTTCAAGGGGAAAGGTACTATCTACACACATCGTGTGCTTTCTCGTCCCTTCCTCTGCGATGCAAAGGCTCACCCTGTGTGCACAGAGCACGAAAACTATATCGGGTCCGATCCAGAGTTTGGTACCGTGGTGGTGTCGATCATCCACGAGCAAGACGACAGGAAACACATTCGCGCCCTCATCCGTACAAAACACGTTCGTGTTCGCCTATTTGTTGAAAACCTCGTGTCTACGATGAAGTTGTGTTTACTGACTATGTTGGGAATCCAGTGCGACGTTACGGGCTTGATTCCCAAGGCCGACTTTGGAACCAACACTTTCAAGAAGACATCCGTGCGAGAGATCGTGAGAGCGGCGTGTCCCGCCTTGGCCGACAGACTGCCCAAGGTTAATTACAAACAAATCAAGAACCCAGCCCTGCACGCGGAGCTGGAAAATTTTGAAACCAAGCAGGTATCACCCCCCCCCCCTCCTCTCGAACGATCTACCCGTGGGGCCACTGGCTACCGCTCCGCGACGCGTGCTGCCCAGCATCTCCTCACTTACTGGCCGTGAGCGCAGGTGATTAAGAACTATAAGATCGGTGTGTTGTATTGTAAAGATGGTCAGAGTCTGGAAGATGAAATGTTTTGTAACGGTACATGCGCCGAGCTTGTCCTCTGACTCCTTGGTTTGTCATCACGCAGAGTGAACAACAACTGACCACCAACCCTATCACGTGTCGACGCCTTGCTCGGCCAGAACACGGGAGCGAGGCGTTCGAACAATTCCTGGACTTTTTGGGGGATCGGGTCGAACTGAATGGATGGAAGAAGTATCGAGCAGGCCTTGATGTAAATGGTACAAGGCGCCCTCCTCCAGGTCGTGTGACGGTCGTATCCTCACTTTCGTATCCCCCGTGCACGCAGGTGGTACCACCGGCACGCATTCGGTACACACGAATTGGAACGGTGGCGAGATCATGTTCCACGTGTCCACTCTACTGCCCTTCACGCCAGGCGATCAGCAGCAGGTTCGTTGTGGTGACGCTCAAATAATACGTAATAATAATAATAATAATAATGATTAGTTCTGACAATAATAAGAAAAAATGCACGCTAATGGTTAAAACGTACAGATCGAAAGGAAGCGTCATTTGGGTAACGACATTCTCATGATCGTGTTCAAGGAAGGCAACGGACCGCCGTTTTCGCCCAACAACATCACTTCCGAGTTCAACCGTACCCTCGCCTGGTCCAAACATTGAAAGCAGTTGATATGTTTTTATTTTTATTATTTTTTTATTTTATTTGTTGTTGTTTTAAAATATTGCCTGCTGTTTGTTGACCGAATCATCGCAGACGTGTTCGCCGTGATCACGCCTGTGGAGGTGGATAACGAGTTGAGGCTGAGCGGCAGCACCACGCCACGGCGAAATACCTCTGAAGAGGAGGACGAGCGGACCAACCACTTCCTCGCCAAGGGACCCGGTGCAGCAGCGGCTGCTGCCGAAAACAGGGCCAAAGGGGCGCGCATGTCCCGGTCGCCGCCTCGAAGAAGAAAGCAGGACAACGCTATCTCCAAAGAGAAGGGCTCGCGCAAGTCAATGCTGCAGAGATCGCCGACGAAGAGGGAGAGGGAGGTTGCCTACAAGTGCGTCCACGCGTCCTAGCGCGCTACCTAGACCACAGAACGCTTCTACGACCACTTCGTGCTTTTTCCACTTACACGCCTGGCGTGCGTGCGGTGTAACCTGCGCAGGGTGGCGATAACGCGCAAGGAAGGGGTGCCGTTGTTCGGGCCCTATTTCGAGGGAGACGTGTTTGCCAGTAACCAGCAGTTCAAGGACTTCCTCCTCTACAAATGTACGTGTTGATTTCAAAGAACCCAGCGTCTGCACCGGTGATTGGCCCTCACCCCCCTCCTTTGTTGTTGGGCAGTGACCAATGGTGAGCGAGCGGCCTACGATGCCCCTATCTTCAACAGGAAGGTATGCAGGAGCTGCCTGGTGGTGCCCCCTTATATCCTTCGAGGCTAACTGGGCGTGTGGTACAGATGACGCGAGTGCGTGCTGAGCTGTTGAAGCACTTAGAGAAGACGTTCGCCTGAACCAGTGGCCAATTATGACAAGGCCTCGGGATACACTGTACTACCGCAGCAGCAGAGGGATCTAACAAGAATAAGAGACACAACTTCCCATTCTGGAAAATACAGTAAAACAGATTCGTTACTGCGCTAAGGCTGCCCAAGGAACAGCACAAAAGGAGCTCGGGGAGTGACCAGGCTGTTGTTTGCACCTTCTTCGATCTATCCCAGCTCCTTTCTAGGCTTGCTCTGGACCAATCGGAAATCCTGGCACGGAGCCCCTCGGAGGTAGAGGATTTCTTCGGCTACCACGTTACCGAGCGCTGCACCACAACACGCTATGTGGCCACCTACACTTTGGCAAGCACACGCGTGGTCTTACGACACACATACACACACACACACTCAGCGCAACAATGCTGGTGGCACGATCAGCGACACCTCGCAGGACACTCCAACTGAACGACCTGGCGAGACCGCACGAACTGCTCAGGTGCGACGTGCGCGGCAGCTTTGTGAACCAGACTTTGAGGGAAGCAGACGCCAGGCAGCGCTCCAGGTCTGCCATGACTTCGAACGCTGCAATAACACACCACTGCGCATGCCAAGAGGACGAGTTGGAGCGTGCATCGTGGAGAGAACTCAACGAACTGCTGGAACACTACGTCAACGCAGGTCGCACGTCAGGCCCTTGGCGAGAGCACTGGACTCACTCGTAAGTCTCCCTTTCGTCCTCCAAGAAGCGCTCTTCTCACACCCGCCCTCACAGCTGGACCGTAGATGGCCACATCATGCGGGTCTCCACCATGTCGCCCATCTCGGAGGAGAGCACTGAACGAGAATGAGACATGAGCTCCACTTCGTGCGGTTTACTGTACAGGCAATACGCGACCACTTTTTGTGACTTTATTTTATTTTATTTTTAAATCTAGATGTTTTATCCCCCCTGTACACGGCGATCATACGCTTCATCTTTGCTCGTTTCTCTGCCCTCTCTTCTCATGCTCGGCCGTGGGCTTGCTATGTACATATCGAGTTGTGCCACGAGTCGCGCTTGCCCGAGCAGGGCGGTCACGAGAGAGCACAGCAGCTGCCAGATCTTTGCCTTCATCCTCACACTCCAGTCTATCCTCATCCACCCACCCTCCTCTTCTTCCTCCACCTCCCTCTCCTGAACAAGTCATAAATAAATACGTACACACCCACCCGCCTCCCCATCTCCTGCGCCAGCTCACGCGAAGGGAAGAGGGGGGTGGGGCTATGAGTACCTAAATGGGGGAGGGGAGTCGCTACCTCAGCGGCTCAGGAGGACTCGAGGACGAACGAGCGGAGAAGGACGGCGAAGGCGATTACAGCTACGAACTTCCAGTGGCGCAGGTTGTTGTAGAGCACTTGGTAGAGCGTGTGGGTGGCGATGATATGCAGCTTTACCCCGAACGCGATCATGCAGGACGCGGCAGCTGCGACGCCCACTCGCAGCAGGAGTGCCAACAGCTGCGCTAGCTTGCCTGTTCCCAAACGCCCCGAACATGAGGACGCCACGTTAAGGGAAGCAAACGACGAAGGGTGGAATGTACCATTGCCGTTGGCAGCCTTGAAGCAGTTCGTCCAGAACGAGAAGAACTCCTCCGACCTGAGGGAGAGGTCATACCAATACCGTTTCTTTGAATCCCGCAGCGTCTCAAAGGCTGACAAGATGATGTAGGGGAGAAGATCTTGGTGGTGAGAAGTAAGGTTCGACAAGAGACTGTACACAGGTGACGTACCTTCAGTCATTTCTATGAACTTGCGGGTGGCCTCGAGTCGGCTCTCCTCGTCCTCAACGTTGACCTTGTCCGGGTGCAGCTGCTTGGAGGCAACGCGGAATGCCTTCTTAATCTCAGGCACGGATGCGTCGGGCTTTAGATTGAGTAGCTCGTAGTAGTTGGGCACACCGCGTATCAGCGGAGCATAGAAGGCGAACGAGCAGAGGCTGCCCACAACAAACAGCAGAAGCAGCAACAAGGCGAACTTGGGCGAGAAGGACTCACGCGCCATCTTTTTCCGTCTCGATTCTGTTCCTTAATCTCTCTTGAACGTTCAACAAAGAAGAAGACCTCTAGCACTCCTTGTCACAAGATATGAGTAGGCGAGGCACGGTCCAGCTGAGAAGTTCGTTTTGCAGCAACGCGTGTATGAGAGGCAACTCGGCCGAGTTGGCTTTGCGTTGCCGTATGCATCGTCGGTTTTTTCCAGACACTTGCGGGAACCGGGAAAAAGCAAAAGAAAAGGAAGCCATGAGCAAACAAATACGAAAAATTGATCGTTGCGTCATCGAAAGGAATCTTACTTCTGTGGTCGGCCTGCCGATCGCACGACTTCTTCGAAGATGGAGGTGGGTCTGCCCCAGGATGACAGTGCCCTCATCACCGAGCAAATAATCGAAGAGCTGCGACAAGAACGCGAACGCGAGGAAAAGGAAGAACTGGAGTGGGATTCCAAGGACCTCAATGCGTCCTTTGTCGATTTGCTTCTCACTATTGAGGAAGACGTGCCCTCAGGTACGTCCGGCGGACTGACACCCCTCTTTCAAACACGCGTGACCTCGGCACGCATGACCCTAATCCTGTGCTGACCCAACTTTTTTGCCCCCGCCTACGCTCTGGCTTGCTCGTCCTTGAACGGCTTGGTTCAGGCGAGCTCTTCTCCTTTCTCTTTGACCTGGTACGCATTCCTTGTGCAGCTCTGCCTCAACCGCCGGCTTCTCATTACGGTGTGTGTTACCACTGCCCCTTTCCGTACAGCTGGAGGAGTACAGCGAGCTGGCCCCACACGAGGCCGAGACCCGCACTGGCAAAGGGCACGAGCTGGACTTTTTCTCCGTCTTCTTCCAGCTCCTTCCACGCTGCGGCACTTCGTTGCAGGTCGTGTTGCTGAAGCGACTCAATGGTACGGCATGCATCGCCGCAGTTGGTGCTCCGGCGGCAGCGGCTCACACTCCACACACAACGGCCAGACCTGGTGTCGGAGTCGGATCGAGTCAAGGGCTACTGCTGTCAGAGGGGATGGGTCACGCGCCTGCTGCACATGCTCCACTACCAGCCGCTCGACAGCGAGGTCGTGCTGCGGGAGCTCTTCATATTGATGGAGTCCCTCGGCTCCTTCTCGCTGTCGTCCAAGGAGCTGAAGCAGCTACTGCGCTTCCTCTACGGCCAAACCACGCCCGACCTCGAGGACTCTGGGGCCATCTCCGACGACTCGCCCGAGGGCAAGCAGCTGCTGCAGGAGCTCTACCCGCCCGTACAGGTACACCGCCACTGCATTTCAGATGGCTCGCCTGCCACGCTCCGCGTTTTGGCTTTGTCTCACGCTCTCGCTCACACTCCACACCACAACGTGTTGGTGTCAGGTGCCCGGGCAGGTGTGGTGCTCTCTCGTTGACACCCTGCAGCGAATCGTCAAGAAGCAGGAGCGGAGATGGCCCTCCTGCTTCTGGGACTTCAATGGCCGAGAGAACAAGTCTGGGTAGGCCTGTCCCGAGAGCTCTTCACTGACTCTTAATTTCCTTGATGGTGACGGTGATGGTCTTTTTGTCTTGGTCTTTCACAGCCTCATGATGCCAACGTGGACCTCCGTCTGGCCTCTGAACGACGGCTACTCATTTTGCACCTGGCTCAGCATATCATCCAACAAAGACGTGCTACCCCTCAACAGAGGCAGGAGGAGCGTTCCGCCCGAGCAAGCCGCGCTCAGACCGCACCTGTTCAGGTTCGGTTTGCTGAGCGCACGCATTGGTCGCCACGGGCAGCCTCGAATCTTACCTCGCCTCTTGTGTGGTTTCCTCTCCCCCATTCACTCCAGCTTCGCCTGCGAGGACGGTCGAGGAATGGAGCTGTTCTTCGTGTCGCAGTATCTGGTGGTCCTCTCGCGCCAGGGCAAGAACAAGCAGGCTTGGATCAAGTTTAACTACCGTTTCAAGACGGAGCGATGGTGCGTGCCCACTTCAATATCCACCTGCCAGCGCCGCGCGTTATCAAGTAAAACTCACTGTGTACGTTTGGCATGCGCAGGTACTTCATCGCCGTGGCACACATCTACCACTTCTTGCGACGAAGCGAGGTGATGCTCTACGTCAACGGCCAGTTGGTGGAGCAGCAGTACCTCATCTACCCGAAGCTCGACGTACGTCGCCGACGCCGCGCCTTGTCAGGGCATGTGTTCGTGTCACAACACAGAGCTCTCACACACGAGTCATTGTGACAGCCTCCCGTGTCCATGTGGATGGCCAACCACACAGAACTCACGGAAATGGGCGAACGAAGCCATCCCTTCTGCGGGCAGATGGGCAAGGTGTTCTTCTTCTCCGAGGCGATCACCGCCACCGACGTCCAAGCCCTGCACGCGCTCGGCCCCAACTTCTTGCCCAAGAAGAAATCCGAGTGCGTGCCGCCACTCAGAGTTCTTTGCGTTTTTTTCGAGCTCGCCTCGCTCTAACAGAAGCTGCTCTCCTCCCTCTCTTCCTTCGTTCCAAACAGCACGTCGATCGAGATCGGCCAGAAGGGCAACGTGTTCTCGATAGGCAACAAGCGATACGCAAAAATCTTCTTCTCCTACGATCCTAAGGCGATGGAGGGCAACGTTTGCGTGGAGACGTCGACGCGGGCCGCGGACAGAATGGCATCTGCCCTTCAGGGCGTCGCAGTGATCAACTCGTCCAACCTCAAGGACTCGCTCTACTGCTTGGGCGGCATCAAGGTACACCTGAGCCAAAGAACATGTTGCGCCATGACCCATCCTCTTACCGGCGCACGACATGACGCTCATTCGTTCGCTCATATATTTTTATTATCCTTTTTCTTTGCAGACTTTCCTTCCACTCTTTCTTCTCGTCCGCCAGCCGCTCGCTGTGCAGGACGACGACGTTGCCACCGACGACTCGGAAGAGATCAAGTTCTTCGAGGACGAGGACGAGGACGAGGACGAGAAGGAGCAGAAGCAAGGCGAGGCCTCATCGGCCTCCGACATCGCTCTGCCCGCGCCGCCTTCGCCCGCGGGCCTGCTCATCTCGCTCATCTCCAACCTCCTCCAGAACTACGCCGACCTCTTCTCGGATATGCCCAGTGTGGGCGGCTGGCAGATCTTTGGCTTCCTCCTCCAGAAGATGCACCCCAGCGCGCTGGACGTGCAGGCACTGACCTCGCTCGACACGCTCGCCACGGTGCTCTACGACTCTGGTGCGCTCCCCCCCCCCGCGCCGTTGAGGCCTCGATGGTGCGCCGCCATGACTCACTCACTCATCTTTGTCCCTTGCAGACAAGTCGCACTTTCGCGAGTTCTTCACCTACACGTACCTCAACTTCAGCATGTGGTCGCAGACAGCCTCGTCCGTCCAGGAGAAGCTGCTCTCCCAAATCACCATCCGAGTCAAGGCCGCACCCCAGGTGCGCCACACATGCGCGCGCGCTGCACACGCGCGGTCTTATCCCGCAGCGGCTCACTCGCACACGTCGCGCTCTCTCGCAGTATTTCCGCAAGGTGATCGGAGTCCAGCGCATTGTCGACGCGCTGTGCGATCTCGATTTCGCGCAGAACAGGATCGCCCTGCTCCAGCTCATTGGTGAGTCCCTCTCTCTCTCTCTCTCTCTTTCTGTTTGCTTTTCTTCGTTTGGTGAAGAGGAGGCAACCTCGATTCTAACGGTCGTCCTCCGGTCGCAGGTTTGATGGCTGTTGACGGTCTCACCTTCCAAGAGACCAAGAATCTGCTCGAATCGCTTCATCGGTCGCAGCCGCTCAAGAGGGTCGACCAAGGGGCCGACGTGCTCAAGTTCATCATCGCCATGCTCAACAAATTCTCCACGAGGTTTGCACGTTACCCCCCTCCCGACCAACCCAACCGATCACCTCACTCCCTTGCCGTGTATCACCTCCCCGTCCGTCTGTTTCGCTTCCCAGCACGAGCCCCACAGTGCAGAACGTGGCCTCGCATATCTTTGAGTGCGGAGGCCTGATCCCGTTCCTCTCGGTGCTCCAGCGATCCGACGAACACCAACGCATCTGGGCCCTCAAAATCGTGGCGCGCATGCTTCAGATCGCCACTCCTGTCCAGTAAGCTCTCCTCCTCCTCCTCTTCCTCCTCATTGTTGACCTTCTGCTCCTCTGGTAACTGCTTTGCCACGACTGAACGCTTTGCCGACTCTCTCTCTCTCTCTCTCTCTCAGGAAACAAAAGATGTTGTCGTTCGCCACGACGACGCTCTACACGCACAAGCGGGAGCCCAGCGGGAGCGCCAAGAAGCAGGACGCCGAACAGGCGCACGGCACGAACAACTTCGAGGGCTACAGTCGGCTATCGGCGATCATCAAGTACTACCTCCAGAACTTCAACTTCTCCAAGGCCACCTACTACGCGCTCATGGAGATCCTGCTGGAGCGAGTCTCGCCCAAGAGCATCAACGTCAACCCGGTCCACTCCCCGAGCGACGAAAGCGTGAAGGACATGAAGAAGCTTCAGCGCCAGGAGGTGCACTTCCAGCATCAGTTCAGGAACCCCCAGATCCTGCCGGCCATCTTTGAGCTGCTCGGCGCCTCCGACAACAACTCCCTCCAGCAAAAGGTGCGCTCTTCTTTTTTCTGATTTTTCCCGATGTTTTCTCTCATTTTCTTTTCCAACGACCGTGAAGGCCTTGGAGGACTTCTACCTGCTGCTCAGCAAGGAGAAGCAGAACAGGGACCTGTTCCTGCAGCAGGACAACTGGCCCCACTGGCTGCTCGCCATCATCGCCGAGAATCCGAGCATTCTCCCGGAGCACGCCGGCTCGCCCACCGGTTCCTCTTCCTCTGTCCCCAAGCGACCGGTGCGTACCAACGACACCGCCCCCAACCTCATCGCAAGCGGTCTCGTCCTGTTGGTGCCTCTTTAAGCTTACCCGCCCACCCCTCTCCTTGGCCGCGTTGTAGAAGAAGCCACGAAGTCGCGGCTCGGTCATCAACCACAGGTTGTACAGTAGCATTTTTAGCCTCATTGTGAATATCGTAACTCTCTTGTTCCACCATGCGATCTACCTGGTACTTGTGTTATCCATCGCTGCTCTCTCTCTCTCTCTCTCATCGCAAGCCTCGTTGGACTGACGGGTGCCAATCGATAAACAACAGCAACAGGGCTGGAAGGTGATCGAACGCTTTCAAGGCATTCTGCAACACTTCCAAGAGATCGGAGTACGCCGGCCCACCCGCTCAACCACACCCCCGGCTATACAGTTACTGAGTCTAGAATTTCTCCTCTCTTGTAGCCGTTCCCGGGACATCAGCTGGTGCGGCAGGTCAACAGCGCGCTCCTGCAGAAGCTGACCTCCGACCCCAAGCTGCGGCGAATCCTGCAGACGCAGTCGCAGCTTCACCACAACATCAACTCGCCTCAGGTAAAAGCCACCGAGTTCGTTCTGCTGGCTTACATTCACTCATTCATTCGTCGATTCGCCGTCTCGTGACGCAGGTTATGAGCATCAAGAGCAGCTCCACGTCGTCGTACCAGATTGCGTCTCCGCCGCCGTCGCCGTCGTCCGCCAAGATCAGGGCCGAGTGGCTGTGGGAGAACGTGATCAAGTGGATCTGCTTCGCCGAGGAGTGCCTCTTCCAGCTCCCGCCGCCCGATGACGTCTTCTCGCCGCCGCCCAAGAAAGACTCCTCGCCTCGCCTGAGCCCGCGCGCGCGGGAGCGACCACTGACGCCGATGCGCCTCTCGGGCGAGGTCGCCCTGCCCCTGCGCGATCATCCGTCGGCGCCGGAGACTCCGCGGGCTCGGGTCACGCCCCGCGCCAAGTCGGCCAGCAACGCCGTCGACCTCTTCCACGCTGCGGACGACGTCAAGGACAAGGACAAGGAACGTAGTGTGGAGCAGTTCGAGCTGCAGGCCAAGGCCAAGGAGCGCGAGGTCGACGATCTGGCCTCCTCGGAGGCGAAGGAGAGGGAGCAGGTGCGGGAACGCGAGCGGGAGCGGAGCCGATCGAACCTCGATCGCGTGTCCGCTCACTTCCTGCTGCCCATCTTCCACTCTACGACCGAGGAGCGCGGCGTGGGGTCCGACCCGTACCTCAGCGCCACTCACAACCCAACGCCCAGCGCCAAGGCGCTCCGAAGGAAGGACGCCACCAAGGCCACCAAGCTGATGCGACGGCCGCCGTCGCTGGAGCGAAGACAGCACACGGTCCCCCCGTCGTCGGCGGACAAGAGCAGCAAGTGCGCGGCGCAGCGCGGCAAGGAGGTGCCCGCCTCGGACAGCAAGGAGCGGAACGGCGGCACGACACCGCCGGATGCCTCGCCCAAGGACAACCTCAAGTGGGTGGACTTCCACTTTGCCCAGCGCCTGCTTGATCTCATCGACGATCTGTTGCTCCTGCCCGTGTCCGGGCCCGCCGTGCCCTTTACTGTACGTCCTTGCCTCTACTGTGTGTGTGTGTGTGTGTGTGTGTGTGTGTGTGTGTGTGTGTGTGTGTGTGTGTGTGTGTGTGTGAGAGAGAGAGAGAGAGAGAGAGAGCAAGCAAAGCGCGAGCTTACCGATTCGTGTGGCTTGGCGGTGATAACGGCCATGATTATTCATGAGCAGGATGCTCCCCCGGCGACGCAGCCGGCGCCTCCGCCGCAGAGCACGTCCTTCTTTTCGTCGCTCAACTTCGCGTCATCCGCCCCGCCTCCGCCGCAGCCCGCGGCTTCGGCGCCCTACCTGTCTCCTGCGACGGTGCGAAGGATGGAGGAGCAGCTCACGCGCCTGGCCCTGCGGCTGACCCTCTACACGCTCGACGAAACCGACGTCGTGCTTAACACTCAGAAGATTCGGTGCGGTCACCCCTCCTCGCCCCTCAATGCGTCTTTTCCCTGTTCGAGAGCGATAGCGCTCACGCTGGGCACCACAATAGGTTGCGAAGCGAGCAGCTAAAGGACATCAAAAAGATGGTCGAGACCTATTGTCACGCCTCGGCCTCGTCCTCGCTGACCGGGGCCATCGCGAGCATCGGCGCCGGAAACGAGTGGGGCATCATCAAAGGTGGATACAACTCGCCCCCCCCCCCCAAAGCTCTTTTCCTAGGTCTTGGCTCACCACGGACGCCTCTTTCTTATACAGAAACGGTGCACGCGAGCGAGGAGGACGAGTCCACGTTGCTGAGCAAGCGCCTCACGCTCACCCTCGGTGCCTACGTCGAAGGCAAGTTCAAGCAGTGGGACGTCGAATTGAAGGACGTCAACCAGACCTTCTCCAAGAGCATCAAACGGTTCCCCCCCCGCTCCACGCTTTCGTTCTTTTCCACCTCGCCGTCTCTTTCATTCTTTCTCTCCTTCGACTCCTAAGGCTCGCGTGCTATCTACTTTGTCGCAGGCTCTCCATGATCGTCCACCAACTGCTCAGGCGCTGCAAGCCGGGGAACGCCATAGGAACAACTTCGCTGCGGAGAGCGACCGCCACTCCATCGCTGTCTAGAGGCGAAAGGTAGGGAAGCCGCGTTCTCCCACTCCCCCTGTTCGTTCATGGCGGTGGTGTAGCTCACCAACGGGAGCCTGCCCTGCCGTTCGCCCGACAATAGCAGGCCCGACTTGACCGAGGACAAGGGCGGCGAGGACAGCGTGGACCGGGTGCTCTACGCGCTCTCCTTCCTTTACAAGGCCATGCAGCGGTCCTACGAATCCGGCGGTATGGGAACCGAACTCATGGGCGATCTCTTCAAAGGTTTGAACCTCTCAACTCCACACCCGTTTGGTTGGTTTTCCGCCACGTTAACGCCCTTTGTCGACGTCGTGTCATATCCGCTTCTCTTGTGTTGATCACAGAGATCCTGTGCAAGCTGCAGCGCATCGAGATCATCCAGATCGAGGTGCCTCCGCTCACCTTCCCGCACCAGATGGACGTGCACGAGCACCAGAAGTTCATGCGCAAGTACGAGGAGGAGTACCTGTCGCGCTACCTCATGTTCCTCTTCTCGACTCCGCCCAGCCTCGCCACGCCATCCTCGTCCTCGCCGTCGTCGCCCAGCAACCTCTCGCCCGCGACGGCGCGTCGCCTGGCCTCGGCCTTGCAGTCGCCGTTCACGCCCGTGTCCTCCACGCCGCCGCCCATCCTCTCCCCGCCGCCGCCCTTCATCCCGCCCACCTTCCCCACGGGCCTGCGCAGCGAGCTGCTCATCAATCGCATCGAGAAGGCCATACGGGCCACCATGCAGGAGGAGATCAGATATGGCGTGGGCGTGAGCAATCGGTTCGAAGCCTACAAGCGGTATGTGCGGATCGGCATCGAGCAACGCGTCAAGAACGAGCAGGCGGCACTGATGGCCTTCCAAGATCACGTACGTACATCTCGCATTAAATATGAGTGCGTGCAGCATGAGCGCGCGAACCAAAACGCTGAGACTGCTATTGTGCCTATATTGACAGCAAGAGGCCATGCTGAACCACTGCCTCATGAGGGAGCAAGAGCGAAAGAAGAAGCAGATCAGCATTCAGGAGAAGGTCCAGAACGAGGTCTTCCACTACTGGGGCCGGCTCCAGCGAACAGGCATGCGCCGTCTTGTCAGACCTCAGGCAGCCGTGCGCTTGTTGCTGACCGTTCTTTTGCTGTTTGTTGTTGTTGTTGTTGTTGTCGACACGCAGTGAGCCCTCTCTTGTGGAACAACGAGAAGATGCTGCGCGACATTCTGCACGAGGACGAGGTCGCTGTGCAGGGTCTGGACGTGTCCCCCATCTCCCCGTTGCCGATCCAGTGGAAGCTCGACAAGCGCGAGGGCCCCTTCCGGATTCGCAAGATCCTGCGCCGCAACTTCAACGTCGCCGACTACACCGACTGCGCCCGCGATTCGGCCGTGGGCTCGCGGCAAAGCCAACAGCCCGACGCCGCCAGCCCCACGTACGCTGCTCCCACCCAACGCTCCGATTTGTCGACACAAAATGCTCACCACCCGTGTTGCGCTCAGCAGCGATCCCAAGGCCGAGCCCAGCGGTGTCAAGCTCCGCCGCTACGTGCAGCTGGAGAAGGGCTGGTCGATGAAGGGCGGCAAGGTGGTCCACCGCGATGCCACCAGCGCCATGGTGACCCCGCTCATCCTCACCAAGGGCATCCTTCAGTTCACCTCGTCCCACCTCTACTTCATTCCCACAGCCGTACGGAGCTCCTCCTCTAACTCCTCCCCTCCCCAATCACCTCTCTCCACCCACAGCAGAGGCCATCCTCACACGGAAGGGGGGGGGGCACAACAGGCATACGACCAAAAGCCGCTGGCGGCGAGCGCTGCCCCGCTCATGCCCACCAGCTCGGCAGTGCCGTCCATCTTCCCGGCGTCGCCTCCCCTCGCGCCGCCCGGGCAGGCCCGACTCCGCTGGACCAACGAGCTCCTCGAGAAGCGTAAGAAGAGGTCCGGCACGCCTTCCCACCCTGGCCCACGCTCGCCCTGCACGTTTCCAAACACTCGTTCACTCGCTATCTCAACGCCTCGTGCGTTGTCGCTGGTTCTCGGTTGTGTGTGTGTGTGTGTGTGTGTGTGTGTGTGTGTGTGTGTGTGTGTGTGTGTGTGTGTGTGTGTGTGGTGTGTGTGGTGTGTGTCGTACGACAGATACGAGTGGCCTCTCGGCGAGCTGGTCGGAATGTACGGCCGGCGGTATCTCCTGAGGGACTGCGCGATGGAGCTCTTTTTTGCCGACAACACGTCCTACCTGTTCAAGTTTGAGAGCAAGAGTACACGCTGCGCCCCTTCCACCTCTTCCTCTCAACCAAAAGCGAGAGGGCACCGCTGACCGGGTTCGGCTGGATGAACACACAGGCAAACGGGACGCGATGTTCTCCAAGCTGCGTTCGCTGTCGGTCACTCCGCCGGCGCTCAAGCAGCAGCAGGCGCTCAACAAGCCCAAGGAGGGCAAGCTGTTGGAGAGGGGCGGGCTCACGCGGTCCTGGGTCAATCGGGAGATCAGCAACTTTGACTACCTCATGCGCCTCAACGCCCTGGCCGGCCGCACCTACAACGACCTCGGCCAGTACCCCGTGTTCCCGTGGATCCTCAAAGGTGACTCCCCTCCTCCCAGCTCCTCACTACTTGCACCATCCGCTGACTCTTTTTGTAAACATTAATTATTATTTTATTACAATTATTTTCTCTCCACCAAAAGACTACACATCGACCACGCTCAACCTGGATGATGAAAGTATCTACCGTGATCTCTCCAAGCCGATGGTACGTGTACATGCGACACAGCGAGGTGAAGCCGGTGCTCACATTATTATTTTATTTGTTCTATTATTTTCCATTATTATGATGATTATTATTGCACGTGCTTCGCCAGGGAGCGCTGGATCCGCAACGACTGCAATCCTTCAAGGACCGATACCGCTTCTTCGAGGACCCGGTCATTCCCAAGTGCGTGGCCGTCCCACCTTCATTCCAGTGTTTCGTGCAGCTGACGTCGTGATGTACGTGCGTGTGCGCACTTGCCCCGCGGTCCATCATCGCAGGTTTCTGTACGGATCCCACTACTCGTCGGCGTCGGTCGTGCTGTACTTCCTGGTACGGCTGGAGCCCTTCTCCAGCTACTTCCTGTCGATGCAGGGCGGCAAGTTCGACCATCCCGATCGAATGCACGTGCTCCCATCTCTCCCTTTCCTCTCTCTCTCTCTCTCCCCCCCCTCCCAGCGCCTTCGTGTCCTCTCGCGGTTTGTTGATAACACGGGGCTCGGCCTCTCCTCCGCGCGCGCAGGTTCCACTCCCTCCCCAAGACGTGGGCCAACTGCCTCACCAACCCGTCAGACGTCAAGGAACTCGTACGCGCCTGCTCTCCTCCTTGTCGGCTACTGATGGCACACCGCTTAACATCGTTGGTGTGTGTGTGTGTGTGTGTGTGTGTGTGTGTGTGTGTGTGTGTGTGTGTGTGTGTGTGTTGTGGACGGCCATAGATCCCGGAGCTCTTCTACATGCCCGAGCTCCTGCGCGACGTGAACCGAGTCAATTTCGGTAACAAGGCCGACGACACCCCGCTGCGGGACGTCCAGCTGCCGCCGTGGGCCGAGGACTCGCCCGAGCGGTTCATCGCCCTGCACCGCGAGGCCCTGGGTAACCTCCCCCCCCCAAAACCCACCTCCGCCCCCTCTCTACTTGGCTTCTTTTGCATTAATTCTTGATTCATGATTATTAATTTATTATTATTTGTTTCTGTGCTGCGCGCAGAGAGTGACCACGTGTCGGATCACCTGCACGAATGGGTCGACCTCATCTTCGGGTACAAGCAGCGCGGCGCCGCGTCGGTCGAAGCCAACAACGTGTTCTTCCATCTCACATACGAGGTAAATCGACCTCCCCCTTCACCGCCCAACAAACAAACGTCGAACGAAGCGAGCGGCTTTGCTCACCCCGACGACGCGCGAAACGTCGTATCCGGTGCGCAGGGAGCGGTGGACTTGGATGCCGTCAAGGACCCAGTCGAGCGCTCGTCCATCGAAGAACAGATCAAGAACTTTGGCCAGGTAACACACACACACACACACACACACACACACACACACACACACACACACACACACACAAAATACGCAGCGCGCAAAAACAACTGACTCATGTCTGCGACGCAGACGCCGAGCCAACTCTTCACGAAGCCGCACCCGCAGCGAAAGAGGAGATCAGAGGTGGAGGCCTCGCCCCGGGACATGGCCGCCTTCACCGAGCTTTTCGGGTCGTCGGGCGACGACGCGGGCGGCAGGGGCAGCCAGCAGCAGCAGCAACCGGGGAAGGCCGTCAAGAACTTCTACTCGATCCAGACGAAGTGCTCGTCGCCGATCATCTTCATCACCCCGTGCGCCAGCAACAACGTGGCCCTGATGCACAGCGACGGCCTGTTCTCGTGGAACTACTTCAACCCGACGCAGAGGAGCAAGAAGGGCAACCTGTCGCTGCCGTTCACGTGGCACCGGGACAGCACGGTCGGCACCTCGCGCGAGAAGCGAAGCAACTACTACAACCTGTTCCCCTCCTACACCAACATCCTCTCCAACTACTTTGCCATCATGGGCGACGGCAAGGTCCTCCTGGCCTCCTCCGGCTGGGAGCTCGCCGGCAGCTTCAACTGCATCCTCCTCCACGGCCAACGGTACACACAAAATTATAATTTAATATTATTCTTCTATTTTTATTATTTATTTTATTTTATTTTATTTTATTTTAATCTATTTGTTACTTACGCAAGATTGGGCTACAGCATTTTGCGGAACATTTTCTACCACAAGGACGTCGTCACGTCGATCGCGCTCGCCTCGGACGAAGGTAAACAACAACTGGCCACGCTCGCCCAACCACCACAACGGCGTGTGGTCTCTTTTCCCGGTCGTGTCTCTGGAGCTGACGTTTGTATTCGTGCATCGACGCGTGCAGACACGTTCGTGACGGGCTCGCTCGACACGATGGTGTTTGTGTGGTCGCTCAAGGAGATCATGTCGCCCGCCCTGCCCGCGCCGCCGCCCGTCCCGCCCTCGCCCGACTCCATCATCCCGCCCACGGCCCCGCCACCCACCGTCGCCCCCGCTGCCACGACCACCACCTTTCTGTCCCTGCCGCTGCCCGACTTCATCGTCAACACGACCTCCTCCTCCTCCTCGTCGTCGTCGTTGTCCATGTCCTCGGCCGGCGGCGCCTCGAGCGACGCGTCGGGGGCCTCGTCAGCCGCGCCCGGGCCGGACGACGAGGACTTTGACCTGTTCGAGCGCTTCGAGAGCCTCAAGACCAGCGGCACCGTGGCCGAGTTCGTGGCCAACGGCGGGACCGAGGCCGAGACCAACGGCCAAGGTGCGCTCTCTCTCTCTCTCTCTCTCTCACACACACACACACAGCCCCCCCCCCGTGTGCGTGTGCGTGTGTGGTTAACGCGAGCTTACGAGTGCAGACGAGCAAACGGCACTGTTCCGCCCTCGATGCATGTTGCGCGGCCACGATGACGGCGTCACCTGCGTGGCCATCTCCATCGAATACGGTAAGGCCTCTCCTCCCCCGACCACACGTACGAGGCATCCTGGATGCGCTCTCTCTAACAAACGTTTACCTCCCCGAATGCAATCCCCAAGGCATCGTGGTCTCGGGCGGCAAGGACGGCAAGGTGATCATCCACCAGCTCCGCAAGGGGAGGCTGCTGCAGGCGTTCGGGCTCAAGGGCAAGAGCGTGCATCTGGTGGCGATCGCGCCGCTCTCGGGCCACGTGGTGAGCCACTCGGCCTTCCCCTCGTACATCTCCGTGCACTCCATCAACGGGGTGCTGCTCTCGGAGATCCAGACCGAGGCGCCGCTCGGGGCGATGGCCGTCATCCCGCCCTACTCGTCGCCGCTCTACCTCGCGTCGGTGGACCTGCGCGGCGGCCGGCCGGCCGGCGACGGCGAGGGCGAGGAGGAGTGGCTCGTGAGCGGCGAGGGCAAGAAGGTCTTCCTGCGCCGCCTGCCCTCCCTCCGCGTGGTCCAGCGCTTCGAGTGCCTCGCCACCGTCACCTCCCTCCACTTTGTCCCGCCCAACTACATCCTCGCCGGCGCTGAGGACGGCCAGCTCTCCATCTTCCTCGCCTCCGTGTGACTTCTCTGCGTGTATTATGTCCTTACTTCAGCACGCATGGAATTTTTGTGTCGACACATTCACGGAATCGACAACGTACTGGAACGATGGCGCTTCGACTAACAGGTCCCCATAAAATGTAGCATTTATGTGAGCACGCTCATCACCCAAAGCAGAGTAGGACACGCACGCCACGCGCTCATTTCTCGACCATCTTTATTCATACAATGGAGGACCCACAGGAAAGGAAGCAGAGGATCAACAAAGTCATCCTCAAAGAGTTCCAGGAGACAAACTTCAAGTCCTTCTCCGACGGCCAGATAACTATCGTCTTCCCGTACGAGCACGACCTCACCACCGTGGAGGTGGTGCTCAAGCCCAACGATGGCATCTACGCCGGAGGCGTCTTCGTGTTCACCCTCCGACTGCCCCACTCCTACCCCGAGCAGCCGGCCAGTGTGCACTGCAAGACCCAGATAATTCACCCTAACATCTCGAAGAACGGCCAGGTCTGTTTCAACGTTTTTAGTGGTACCGTGTCTCCTCCACCTGCGTGCACCACCCGCCTGCAGCATGGTGCTTGCTCACACTGACCCTAACCGCAGGCGAATGGGACTCGTGCATGCGGCTGGTGGACTACGCGCACGCTCTGCTGTGGCTCCTCTATCAGCCCAACCTGGAATCGCGCCTCAACTCGGAATGTCCCCACAGCATGAGCTACTATGTCAAGCTGGTACATGACCCCATTTCGACCTCCAATGGTCTCGTCGGTTGTAACCCACTTCTCCATCAGGTCAAGCGGTCCATTGCAGAACAGCAGCGAAAGGCCAGAGTGTGGGTGCCCCGCAACACGACGCTCACACCCATCCCCGCCAGAAGTGTGGCCGAGCTTACCGACTTGTTCATGCAACGGATCAAGCTGGAGGAGGAGCGAGCAAACCCCGCGGTAGCGCCCCAGGACCGGCCTGACGCTTCTCAACAAGGAGAGAACCCCCAACTGGGCTCTCATGAATGAACATAGCCATATCAACCCAACTCCATTACTGCTAGAGGATAGCACGACAAGCTTCTGAGGGGGTGGGGGGGAGGTTGGCCTCACTCGAGCCGCTCGATGAGTTGGCGAATGTTGGCCCTCTCTTTGTCGCTGGCGTCGTCGGTCGCTCCGCTACTGCTGCTGCTTCCGCTGGAGCCGATCGACTTCTCGTAGGTGGCCAGCACCTCCTTCACCTTCTCCAGCGAACCTCCCTGCTGCTTCAACAGCTGCTTGATGTACGCGTTGGCCTGGCCGTGTGACATTGACGTCGACACATACACAGAAACAGTTGGATCAGGACGTCTGTGCCAAGGGCAAAGGCACAACGCAGACACACATACCCCTTCAAGCGGCGAAGTGGCCACGGCAGCGATGATGTAGTCGATGAGCTGGAGCGTAAACAGATGACCTTCGTCCAGCCTAGCAATTATGGCCAACCCAACCGCATGAGCACACCACTCAAACCACACACACACACACACACACACACACACACACACACACACACACACACACACACAGGGGAGGGCTGGCGGTGAATACCTGAGCGAGAGGTAGTATTCCTCGTCGAGCTCGGTGAGCTCTTCGCCTCGGGCCCGCCTGGCCTCCATCTCCGCCTCGATCTGTTCGTCGAACGCGGCAGACTTCTTGGCGTACTTGGCGTGCAGTTCCAGCAGCCTCTCGATCTTCTGGTGGTTGTTCTCCCCGAACTTGCCGAGCAGTCGCGAGTAGGGCTCCCCGCCAGCAGCCGCCAGGCTCTTGAACAACGAAGCGATCGCCGCCGCAATGTGCTCTGTGGCGTGTGCGTGTGCGGTGCGTGTAAGCCACAAGACGATTGGAAGGGCCGAGCATGGATGGAAAGACGGGGTGGTTACCGTCATCGGCGAGCTCGTTGAAACCCGAGCGGCCCTTCTTGGCGCCCTTCTTCATGAAGGCGGCGAAGAGCGTCTTGAGGCCCAGGATGTCCACAAAATATTTGCAATTGACCTCGTTGCCGGCCAGCGCAAAGTCCACCACCTTGAGCGCCGACTTCCTCGGGAACTTCTTCGACCTGGCGCGCCGCAAGAACAACAAAACAAACAACAACATCAGCTCTCGGAGGCGATCAACTGCACAAGCCAATCTTAAAATCAACAAAAAAAATAAATAAAAATAGAGAAATAAAAAAATAGAATAAATAATGACGCACTTGATCATGATGAGCATGAGCTCGAAGCCCTGGGACTTCCTGAAGACCTCCTTGTTTTCGTTGGACATGAGGCACGTGCAGAGCGAGTTGAACAGATTCTCGAGGTACTCCTCCTCGTCCGCAGTCGGTGGGTCCGACTTTCTGTAGGGCTGTACATTCATAAATAAATAATTTTAATAAATGTTAAAAATAAGTATCAATTATTTATAATATGTTTAATAATATTAATAGGGAGAAGAGTGCAAGCGTACCGCAAGGCAGACGAGAAGGGTGTCGATGCCGTTGGCGTCCGTGAAGAGCTGCCGACTCTCGGGCGAGTTTTGCAAAAGAATGGAGACGATCTCACCGGCGTAGGCCTTGTTGTCGTCGAAGCCGCCCTCCGTCATCCTGTTGTTGAGGGCATGGCGCGCCACCACACAAACAAACTCAGTTGAGACGCACCACCACTGTGACGACATCGAGGGGGAATCGGCACAGTGGCTGCCGTGGGGTACCTGTGCAGCACCCACTTGCGCCATACATCGTTCTTCATGGCCATGGCGCCGATCTCGGGCATCACTTCCGATATGTTCTCGAGGATGCCCATTATGTTGTACACGCCCTGCCTCTCCTCATCGATCTTCTCGTCGAGGCGCTCCAGATTGCTCAACAGAATGTCCAGCCCGCCCTCTTGTTGCTGTCCACACACACACACACACACACACACACACACACACACACACACACACACACACACACACACACACACAATGAAAGAGAGGAGAAACGGGAGACGGTCAGTCTGCGCGTGTGTCTTGCGAGCAGGATCGAGGGGCGTACGATGAAGGCCTCGTGAAGGATGTAGGCGTCGCTCTCTTCGTCCTCGGCCTCGTCGGCGGCGCCCTCGTTGGACTGCGTGAGCTCGTGGAGCAGGTTGATCGTGTCCACCATGATGTCGTTGTTCTCGTGCTGCTGCAGCGTCACTGCACGTGCAATGCGAGGAGAAGAGGCAAGCGTCAGGACGAGAAAGCGGAGACGCGACCGAGACCCGCGCAGGTCTCACAAAGCGGCGAGAAAGGGACACAGGGGCTGCGACTTGCCAAGAGTGCGGACGGCGTTCAACTTGACAAAGTCGCCGTAGAGGCCCGGCGCAGTGGCCAGCACGTGCAGCTCCTTGATGGCCACGTCAAGATCGACCTCCGATTCCAAGAATCTAACAGAACGCCCCACCATGGTGGTCAGCGACAGAGATGAAGAGGTGCAGCGCCTCGGCACGCCGTACTTTTCAGGCTGGCCTGCATATTTGATTCGCAGCTCCTGGTTCTTTGTGTAGCGCTTCTCCAAGTTGAGCACCAGGCGCCGCAGACCTTGTGCCGTCAGCGCTTCGACCTGCCCGTGCGTGAATCCCAAGTAAACAAATGATTTACCAATAAATCCAAATTTGATGTGGCGGCCTACCTCTGGTGCGGTGTCAATGAGCTCAGCGATTTCAGCTTCAGTGAGCTTCAGGTCCTCTTCATCCACATCGTCCAGTCCATCTGCCTCATCCCTCTTGCGCTTGCTCATTCTCTGCTGCACGTCTGAGATGGCGCGTCTTTTTCTTTTCTTTTTTTTCAGGTCGAATTTTTTTAAGGTATGCCAAGCATGTTTGCGCTGGTCGCACACAACGAGGACTGGTCGGTCACGCAACTTAATCTTCCGCACACACGCAACAGACCTTCTGTAGGAGAGATAGCCGAGTGGAGAACATGGAGACGCCCCTCATTACCGTTACCGCCACAACTACGCCTTCGTCGTCGGCCTCGCCCCGTGGCGACGACGAGGGCAAGGCCAAGGAGATGTCCCGCTCTTCGACGTCGGTAGGTTCTGCCAAGTACTCGCACCCTCGCGTGTCGATAGAGACGTATGACGATGGCCACGGAGCCAACAAAGAGACAGTTGAGGCATGCAAGTTCGTCAACGAGGCCCTCGGCCTGCGCGCCAAATACCTCTTCGTCCCCGCACAGCCTTCCCACCACAACTCCACCACCGAGGTGCCTCCCGTTCAGCCAAACACGAGTCATCATGCCAAGTAGAAATATAATGACTAATTAATTTTTGATAAATGGCCAGGCTGTTGACGTGTGGCACGAACGCGATCTGGTGAAGCCGGCGGCCGACAGCCCGTTTGCGCAGTACCTCATCAGGGCCAAGGGCGGCGTCATCCGCGTCTACGCCGATCAACAAGGTAGCACCACGGCACAGCGCTTTTTTAACAGCACACATCGGCCCTGAACGTTTTTGTGGTCTACACAGCTCTCGACGAGGACAAGCCGCTGGTAGATGTGCACAGCATCACCGACTACGAGCGCGACTATAACAGGTCTCGTTCTACTACTACTTCTCTCTCTCTCTCTCTCTCTCTTCTGTTCAATTCCCTGCTGACCTGGGCTTGTCGCGCGCACATCAGGATCGTGGACATCACCAACTCGGGGCCCATGAAGACTTTCTCGTGGAAGCGACTCAAGCAGCTGGACTTCTCGTTCCACTTCCACCGCCTGCTGAACGAGGCCCAGGAGATCGAAAGCACCCAGATGGACGACCCCAAGGACTTCTCCAACGGTGCGCTGCGGCTGTGCGATGCTCCTCGCTGACGCGCTTTGGCAATCACTAACGCCAGCGATCTGTGCGATGCCGCAAACGTTGTAGTCATCAAGGTCGACACTCACATCCACTTGGCTGCGGCCATGACTGCCAAGCACCTGCTTACGTTCATCAAGCGCAAGCTGACGGAGAACCCCAATACGGTAACACCGTGCTCTCCTAGTGGATCACGGCGCCTGCTATCCCTCTAACGACGTGCAATCGGCCTTTGCTGCTACTCCAGGTTGTCTCCCGTGCCGCCGACGGCAAAGAGGTAACACTCCTCCAGACCATCCAGCACTTGGGCCTCGAAGTGGCCGACTTCACGGTCGACGCCCTCGACGTGCGGGTACGCGGCGCGCTCCCTCGATCACACAGTCGTCTCCCATTTTGGTCATATTGCTGAGACAACGTCGACGATGTGTCCATAAGGCGGACAACACGTTCCAGCGCTTCGACAACTTCAACGACAAGTACTCGCCGTTCGGGTTCAGCGAGCTCCGCACGATTTTCCTCAAGTCCGAGAACCAGCTGGAGGGGAAGTTCTTTGCCGAGCTCACCCGCGAGACAGCCGAGCACCTGGAGGAGTCCAAGTACTGCATGGCCGAGTGGCGCGTCTCCATATACGGCAGGTGAGAACACACACACACACACACACACACACACACACACACACACACACACACACACACACACACACACACAACCACTGGTCAACCACTCACAACCACTGGTCAAACAGGAAAGCGGAGGAGTGGGACTCGCTGGCCAAGTGGATCTGCGATAACAAGCTCTACAGCGATCACAACAGGTGGATGATCCAGGTGCCCCGCATCTACACGCTCTTCAAGAAGACCAACCAGATCAAGAACTTTGGCGAACTCATCCAGAGTGCGCCCTCCCTCACTCTCTGCCTTCGTTCCCCGTTGAGTGGGAGGGGTTGACCTGGGAATGGAACTGCGCACAGATGTATTCCGACCACTCTTTGAGGTGACCCTCGATCCCACGTCGCACCCGCACCTCCACAAGTTCCTGCGACAGGTGTCCGGCTTCGACAGCGTCGACGACGAGTCGCGGCCCGAGAGACAGCTCTGCCTCCGGTGCGCCACATCGTGCACACAATCGTGCAGCGGTGTAAACTGGCTAATAGGCGAATGGGCGATGCGTGCATAGAGCGCTGCCCCAGTCGCCGGAGGAGTGGGACATCGACGAGAACCCTCCCTATGCCTACTGGCTGTACTACATGTGGGCCAATCTCGTCACGCTCAACCGCCTTCGCGAGGCTCGCGGGCTCAACACCTTCGATCTCAGGTTCGTCCATGCCCTTCCGGCAGCCGAACGCAGCAGCGAGATCACTCATTGTTGCATGGTGGCATCAGGCCGCACTGTGGCGAATCCGGCGATGCCGATCACCTGGCGGCTGCCTTCTTGCTCGCCCGCGGGATCAACCACGGCATCAAGCTCCACTCCCGCCCACCTCTCGAATACCTGTACATTCCTTGTATTTTTATTATTTATTTATTTTTTCTGTATTATCATCAATACTTGTTCATGATGGTTGATTTTTTACTTCTTTCAATTTGCCTGATTTTTGATTCTTTCAATTCGCAGGTACTACGTGGCACAGATCGGAATTGCTGTGTCGCCGCTGAGCAACAACGCGCTGTTCCTGGAGTACAAGAAGAACCCGTTCAACCGCTTCTTCCGTAGGGGGCTCAACGTGTCCCTCTCGACCGACGATCCGCTGCAGTTCCACTACACCCAGTCGCCCCTCCTCGAGGAGTACGCCATCGCCGGCCAGCAGTGGAACCTGAACACGATCGACCTCTCCGAGATCGCACGCAATTCGGTGCTACAGAGCGGCTACGAGCACCGCTTCAAGGCCAAATGGCTCGGCCCGCGCTACTACTTGCCGTTCACCAAGGGCAACGGTACTGGGCGCCACACCACCTTCCGCCCGAGCTCGTTGGCCTGACTTACACGGCGCACAGACATCAACTACTCGAACATTCCAAGCATTCGAGTGCTCTTCCGCGAGGAGACGTTCAACAACGAACTCCAGTTCGTCAGGGCGTGCTCCGGCTCTCGCACCAAGCAAAGGTAAGGCCCCTCCTCCACATCACGCTCTACTAACCGATTCTCAAGCGCATAACTGTTTTTGTGTGCAAACACAAATAGCCAATTAATATTGTATTTAATCGTTTGTTATTTAATTGCACAGGCCAACGAGGGAGGATTCGTTCCGTCTGAGGACGCAGACCCAGTACTCGAAGCTCCATATCATCTACCCGCCGGGACACGGTATAAGCTTCCCCCTCAGTCGGAGCAGGCCACGCGAGTCTAATCGCCCGATCGGTGATTGCAGAGTATGCCGGCGGCGAAGAGGTGGTCTGGGCCGCCAAGATGCTCGCGCGAGCCCTCGAGCTTCGCGACAAATACGTCTACGTCAAGCCCAGCTTGAAGGAGAGGGTCACCGCCGAACCCCTGCCCGAGCCCACCTCCGTATGTGCCTCTCTTCATCGTATCACACCACACCACACCACACCACACCACACCACACCACACCACACCACACCACACCACACCACACCACACCACACCACACCACACCACACAAGCACGCAATGCTTAGTGCACTTACATGTACCGTAGGATACTCTGACGCTGACCGAAGGAGTGTACCACGTGGCTGCAAGCGAAGCCGGTACATGCATGCCCGCCCGCGTGAGGTGACGCGAAGAAGATAGGCTGATCGCGATTTGGGTTGGACGATGGTGCAGTGCTGTGCGCCAACGATCTGGACCAGCTGGCCTCCGTCGAGTGTGCAGAATGCAGCGCCAGCTACTGTCGTGACTGCGATGCCATCCTCCACAGGAATCCGCAGAAGCGGACGCACAAGCGCTATGCTGTCAAAGGTGACCTCTCGCTCGAACATGCATTTCCTGCAGAAGTCTGCTTGATTTTCCTGAGTGACCCACTTTCACTCAGGCGAGGACAAGAAGGGCAAGCTGCTCTACACATTGCCCTCCTATGCCGAGTTTGTTCGGGACTACCGCCACATCAAGCACGTCGTCTCCGACCTGGTATGCGTTCCCTTTTCGCAACCCCCCGAGCGTCGTTTCATCTCTGAGCCTTTCTGTTCTGCGCACATCTCTTCTGTATCTTCTCCCACAGGCTGTGTGCCAGTTGGCCGACCAGCGCCTGCGCTTGCTCGAGGCGCGCTTCGACCTCCACTCGCTGGTCAACACTGAATACGAAAAGGATGCGATGAGGGTAGGCGCCTTACTTACGCAAACAACTCGCTCTTGGTGGTTATAGGTTTCTCACTCTCGCATGTATCACTCCAGTTCGCGCAGCAGGACTTCTATCACGTGGTCAAGGTCGACACGCACATTCACGCGGCTTCGGCCGTGGTTGCGCCCAAGCTGTTGGCCTTCATCAAGAACAAATACGCCACCAGTCCCAACGTACGTCGCATGTGCCTCACCCCCCCCCCTCCCTTTCCACCTTCCACTCCCCAAGGGAGCGCACAACTCAACGGACGGTCGACACGATGACAGGACATCGTGATCAAGAACGGCGAAGTGACACTCGAGGCGCTGTTCAAGTCGACAGGCATCCCGATCGAGAATTTCACACTCGATTCGTTGGACACCCATTCCAACCACACCACCTACGGCCGCTTCGACAAGTTCAACAGCAAATACAACCCCTTCGGTATGTGTGGTCACAGCACGCACAATCATTGCTGCTGCATTTTATAATTACTGGTAATTATTATCAGAATTAGTAACAAAAAACACAAAGTATTTACGCAAATCGCTCACGTTGTCCGGCGAACAGGTTCATCGGATCTGCGTACGCTCTTCTTGAAGAAGACCAACGACGTCGATGGTCGCTATTTCGCCGAGTTGCTGAGGGAGGAGCTCGACCAACTCGAGAAGGGCCGACACGAGGTGCGTACACCACTGGCCGCCACAACCCATCTCTGTATCATCACAGCTGAGTCGTATTTCGGTGCTCCGGCGGGGTGCGAGGCTAGATGGCCGAGTGGCGCATTTCCGTGTACGGCACATCACCCAAGGAGTGGAGCCACCTGGCCCATTGGGTGGTCAACAACCGCCTCATCTCGCCCCACCTGAAGTGGGTCATCCAAGTGCCGCGCCTGTACCACATCCTAAAGGAGAAGAACGACGTGCACTCGTTCCAGGACCTGCTCGACAGTACGCATGTGCCCGTTCTATTGGTCACCATCACCAGCAAGAATCTTGATGTTCTTGTGTGTGTGTGTGTGTGTGTGTGTGTGTGTGTGTGTGTGTGTGTGTGTGTGTGTGTGTGTGTGTGTGTTCTCACCTGCCGTATATGGAGACGCGCCACTCGGCCATGCAGTACTTGGACTCCTCCAGGTGCTCGGCTGTCTCGCGGGTGAGCTCGGCAAAGAACTTCCCCTCCAGCTGGTTCTCGGACTTGAGGAAAATCGTGCGGAGCTCGCTGAACCCGAACGGCGAGTACTTGTCGTTGAAGTTGTCGAAGCGCTGGAACGTGTTGTCCGCCTTATGGACACATCGTCGACGTTGTCTCAGCAATATGACCAAAATGGGAGACGACTGTGTGATCGAGGGAGCGCGCCGCGTACCCGCACGTCGAGGGCGTCGACCGTGAAGTCGGCCACTTCGAGGCCCAAGTGCTGGATGGTCTGGAGGAGTGTTACCTCTTTGCCGTCGGCGGCACGGGAGACAACCTGGAGTAGCAGCAAAGGCCGATTGCACGTCGTTAGAGGGATAGCAGGCGCCGTGATCCACTAGGAGAGCACGGTGTTACCGTATTGGGGTTCTCCGTCAGCTTGCGCTTGATGAACGTAAGCAGGTGCTTGGCAGTCATGGCCGCAGCCAAGTGGATGTGAGTGTCGACCTTGATGACTACAACGTTTGCGGCATCGCACAGATCGCTGGCGTTAGTGATTGCCAAAGCGCGTCAGCGAGGAGCATCGCACAGCCGCAGCGCACCGTTGGAGAAGTCCTTGGGGTCGTCCATCTGGGTGCTTTCGATCTCCTGGGCCTCGTTCAGCAGGCGGTGGAAGTGGAACGAGAAGTCCAGCTGCTTGAGTCGCTTCCACGAGAAAGTCTTCATGGGCCCCGAGTTGGTGATGTCCACGATCCTGATGTGCGCGCGACAAGCCCAGGTCAGCAGGGAATTGAACAGAAGAGAGAGAGAGA